>VZTU01020555.1:2062-31606 GCA_013400835.1 Zapornia atra | reverse complement strand
GTGTGTGGGAGCAAGTATGGTTTAATTTCCATTATGTTAAGCCAAATGATCGTTTAGCTTGGATAGCACCTATTGGGACTGATGTTAGCCTCCATGTGTTAAGGACAGGTGATCATGCAGAAAGAAGCAGCAACTGGTGATGGCAGGTAGATTTCTTACTTTAAATAAAGGTGATGCAAAATGGAGATGTATAGACACACAAATGCATCTATCATCCTTTCAATGAGGCAGTACACAAAGCACAGCATTCATCAGCCTCCACACACTTTAAGAAATTCAGTATAATTACTGTACTTCTCTCCATGGTGTGAGGAAATCTATAGATCAAATGCTCTGTATACACTTCTGAAACTGTATTAATAAGCACCCCCCAGAACACTATTAAAAATGCATTTTCAGTTAATGCAAAAAGACAAACACCACTGCATTACAAGAAGTGTCATTTTTGCACATTGCAAATGTCCTAATTGCTACTTTTATGAACTCTATGGAGATGAGTACAGCTTTCAAAAAAAAAAAATAGTCAGGAATTAGGCCATTTTGTTGGCATCTTACTTAGACTACTAATGAGCTTTGTGAGCCAGGAAAAATGAGAACTGATTTTACAAAAGGATCTGTATGACAAAAAGAAACTATGCTCAGATGTATTTTGACAATTTCCTACAGATGAGGCTAGTTAATGCTTGGCTCAGGAGTAAGAATTCCCTCCAGTGAATTATGTCAATGATTTCCAGAGCAGTAAAATGTTTGTTCTTTGAATCACTTTAGGTGTTTGTTCCTCTGTTTTCCTTGAACATAAACAGCACAGCTTTGGAAGGAAGCCCAGGCCATTGTAGATGCATTACATTATTGCTAATGTGATTAACCCAAAGTAAAACATTAAATGCTCCTGAGGCATTAGTCTAAATAATGAGATGACCAACTCAGTTTCTTGGGCTCACAGCATGTGGAAAAACATATAATGCACTCTGGCTTTGTATCAAAGTAACAAATTTATCACACAAAGCTGGTACTGGGAGCGATTCTGTGTGCATAGCCACTGAAGTGAAGAGTTAATAGTGGTCAAGCTAAATGTATGCTGCAACCAAAAGACACTGAGTAAATGCTTCTTGCTTTACTGCTGAGAACTGGTGATGAGTTACCTCGCATGAAAGCTGTTGCTAATCTTTCCATTTAGGCTGCCCTTTTCACAAGCAGTTTGTAAATCAGCCATCTTGCTTCAGTTCATGTTTAATTCCTGGTTTGAAACACGTTCATTTAATTTCTGTCTGAAATGCTCAGAACAGCAGGAAATGATAGTGAGGGCTTGCGTGGATTGTTTGACACAAGGCTGTTTAAAACAGACATGTGATACATTGGAGAATATACCTTCAAAGATATGCAGTACAATTGTTTTATCAAAGGGTAAATCGAAATGGCATTTCTGAGTTCTTGAGATGGCCTTAATGATGCAGCACGATGGCCTCTAGAGCTGAGGGCAGTACATTCATAAGCAGATACACTGCAGTTGGCAATGTGAATAAGCATTCATAGGATTGTTTCGTGTTTCCTCATCTAGCAGTAAATATTGTAGGAGAGTGAAAGAGAGTGCTCACTTAGCTGTAACTTAGTAATGAAAATATATATAAAAAAAGCTATGGAATTAAAAAATGCTTTATTTTTTTTGTTATCTATTTTCAGATCAGAAAGTGTACTCATTAAATTTTGCCAACCCTGTGCTTTCACCGTCTTGCATTTGAAATTAAAACCCAAGCTTTACAAAGAAAGAACTTAGGGAAGAGTCTCAGGCTGAGTAGAATGTTATACACTGAAATGAAAGAGTTTTGCAAAAATTTTCATTATCTGGTGTGCAGAGTCAAGAATTATTACCCTTTCAGTATTAATGGCAGAGAAACACCTCTGCACATTCCTGTTGAAATGCTCTTTAAAGGTACTTTAGATACAGCAGGATAAACAGTAGTGTCATCTGAGAAAATTGCTTAATTGGAAAACTTATCTTTTCATTTATTTTACACTGCTTCTCGACCAGAAATAATAAAAACCCACTCAAAATGACAGCCATTTAATTTTGTTGCTCTAACATTAAAAAAACCCACCCTGCACAGATGATATGCTTCTAATATAGTAAATATCAATTAAAGCATAATAGTCTTTTTGATAGAGAGTGGCTACATGTAGGTACCAGAAAAGCATGTTCCTCTTCATCTCTGGTGATTTTAATGAGTGAATTGGTTTATCCCACTATAATCTTGGTCTGTTTAGTTTAGACCATGTAGATTTCAGTTGATTTTAAATTTGCTTTTCCAATACAGTTCTGCTTCTTCTGCTTCTGCTTCTGGGCTGTTAATACCCATTTCAAGCAACACCTTTAGATCTTATGGGCTGTTTTCAGTAACATTATAGGCCATATAAAAGCTTACTGTCTCTGAAATAGATACTGATCTGTTGTCACACTGTTGACGATGGTAGGCAACACAAAAGCCTTGATATGAATGTGCATGTGTGCCGGTTGCAGGCAGACTCTCCAACTCTTTGTTCTACAGAAGTTCCAGGGGGAAAAAATACTTTCTGGTGCAGTTGGCAATTTTGGATCAGATGTTGTCAATGATAGTGTATGCTCTGCTAGTTACACAGTGGTCCTGAAGAAAAATATAGCTTTGATAGAGTGTTTTTCAGGTTTGTTTTTTTCTTTTCTGTTTGTGGGAGAGTTTTACTTGTATAATAGTAGCAACAAAGATAGAAAAATTTATCTCAGTTGCTATATTTATCCAGAACTATAGGAACTGTCTTTATTTCACAGGATGTAAAGTCCCTTTCTAGATTTCAGAAGGTACAGTAAGTCCAAATGTTAGGCTTGGTTTTTTATTCTTGAATTTACTAGTCTCATTTATAAATATGCATGGTTTGGTAATAAATTCATTCATCTGGAGAGAATAAGAGCTTAAGTGGAATATAAATGATCCAAAACCCCAGGTCTGGTGCCCTAACATAGGTGACATTCAACTTATATCCATATATTTGCATTTTATCATGTTATATTCAGAGGAATTTCGGAAATATCAGGCATTTACTTTGTATTTTGAATACTTATTCTGGGAAAGAAAAGGTTTCAAGTATTAATGCTAGCTTTTTCCTTTTGTGTCACCAACTCAACTGTGGCTACAAATATATTAATTCTGCTAATCTGTCCATCTCTAGTAAAAAAAGTCCTAATTTTGTTTCTCTGTGTTTTTCTTTTTTGTAACAAACATTCTTGTTAGGTTTGCTAGGGGCTGTCTCCTAAAAATGTGCTGTTTGGAGTTTTTTATGCTGCCTGTACAAGGTCTTGCAAGCTTTTATGAGCCAGGAGGAGAGCTGAGAGTTAGTCACTGCCTTGTTGAATAGTACTTATTAACCGTGACACTGTAGTTAAGGTTGATAAAACTTTCATTTTAATTAATTAAAGCCTTTATCTTTTTAAAGGCATTTGGAGACACCCTTCAAAGCTTTTAGTTTTGGAGAGTTTTTAAGATATTTTTTTCTTCTCCTTACAATTATATACAGCTTGAGCATAAAGCCTGAAGCACCTAGTTGGAGTTGGCTGCCATTTAAAATGAGTGCAGTGAAAAAGGGATGTTGGGAGAATGAGATAGGGAGTGTGCTATAAAGGTCCATAGTTCTATTTATGCTTCTTGTGTTGCATTGCTGTGTGTTGGAAAGTGTTTGCTGCTCTATGGTTAAGAAAGGGACTCTACTTTCCTATTGTGATTTTGCTTTCTTGTAAAAATAGGAAGACACTACTGTGTTTACTCATAGGCAAGTAGGAGCCAACATCTGAATTCAGTGACAATGAAAGCAATGGCTTGCACGACATGATGAAGAGGCAAAGTGGGAAAGCAGAGTGAGAAATTGCCTCAATCAGGGAACCCCAAGGCATATTATACTTCTGTTTACAGGCCAAGAAAATAAATGAATGTTGTTATGACAGCCTGCACCAGCTGAGGATCTGTCCCCATTTATCCACTGCCACTCAGGTTCCCTAAGGCTCCAAGTAATTCTTTGTGGCTAGTGACTTCAGGCACACGCGATAGCTCTATCGGTGTGTTTATAAATAAGTGATGCTTTGACATTGGCTTCAGGTTCCTACCTTACTGAACAGAGCAAGAAAACTTCATAGCTGAAAGTCAAGTCTAATGCTTGAAATTCCACATGCCCCATGCCCTAAAGAATCTGTAAATACTGTGAGTCAGTACTTAAATCTAAAGGGTTTACCTTGTGTTTGAGGTATAACATTGGGATTCAGGCAGACTATATATACAAGAGTTGACTTGTAAACCACAGAAGTGGTTTTAATTTTTTAAAGCCCCTATAAAATACAACTCTTCCTCTTGTTGAGAGAGAGAGCCCTTATTGACAAGATCTCCAATAAATTAGGCTTTTAAAAAAGGATTTTATGTAGTTTTTTGTTAGGAAGATTGCTTATAGTCTGTTTAGTTTGGTACAATGCAGTATGGTAGAAAATGCCCCAGGGAGTTTCCTATGTAAAAGACAAAGCTGGGAAGGCAAGAGACACTGCAAAACTCAGAAGATTAATTAATTTTACTTTTTAAATGTATCACTTCGTGGGACGTGCATCATCTTTCTCTTATGTAAGTGGTAGTGCAAGTTGAGGTATATCAAATTAGATTGAAAGCAGATGTTTGCTTAAGCTAAATTGCAGAACTTGTCACTTGTTTATAATTCAGATTTTCAACATAAGCAATAGCAAAATGGCACACAGCCATCATGACATGGATTTCGAATTCATAGGGCAATTGATAGAAATGCTCCAATTGGGAATCCAGTGCAACATGTCTTTTTCCAGCATTGCATTGAGCATAAACAAGAAAGGTTGCAGACTGGCTTTTGGAAGTAAGTCAGCAAATGGAGGATTTTATTACTTGTTAATGCAAAAACATTAAAATAGCCTTTCTGAAGATGTGAAAGAACATAATGCTACTTTTTTGGACAGTAAACTAAGATATGGCAATTGAACCAGATTTAACAACTGATTTTATGGGCTGAGTTTTCTTTAAACTTTAAGAATCAATGAAATATAAAACCATGCCCAAGTACCAGTTTCAAAAGAAATATAAGCACTAAGGAGCCCAGGTGTTCCCCGTTTAAAACGGGAGCCAGTCACAAAAAGCCTGAGCTCTTCAATAAAGGAGTTGGATCAATAGGTGATGAAGTCCAACTGGTTTCAGGAGGAAAAAATAATGGTCTTTGGTGTTTATAAGCTTGTTCTTTCTTAAGTAAATTAAAATATATGTGTGTGTGTGTGTTTACATATATATATATATAAAAGGGTCCTAGGTCAGAAAGCATGTAAGCATTTTTCTATAGGCTACTAAACAGGGTACTGGAAGACCTGGATTCTGATCTTTACACAGAAGATTACTGTATTTTTACCTGATGATTCATTCTACTTCAAACAGAAGCACTTGGGCAGGAGCTGAAACCTCACTAATGGATACAACTGCTACAGGAAAAATTGTCTTGTTTTCTGCTGCAGTTCCTTTCTGTGTTCCTCATCTCGGGGATACATATATATATGTGAAGAACTGGTGAGGTTTGAGCTAGAATTTCTCCAGAGTGGTGGAAAAAATGTGTCTGAGTTGAGGCAGAGGGAGCAAACAAAGTCCATGCCACAAGTTGATGCAGCAGGCGAGAGGGAGAGTAGGGCTGCTTTTGTTTTGTCTAAAAGAAAAACAGGGTGGCCACAGTATTTGTAGATATCCCTTTGGGTCGGGATTAGGAAACCTTGGGGACTCATCAGGCCTCAGGAGAGGCTTAGAAGTTTGGTTTGGGTTTGATTTTTTTCAGACTGAAGTGATACTGTGTTCAGTTTTGGGCACCTTCATTACAAGACTGACATTGAGGTGCTGTAGGGTACCCAGAGAAGCCACAAAGCTGGTGTGAAGGGTCTAGAGAAAATGTCCAGTGAGGAGCAGCTGAGGGAACTGGGATTGTTTAGCCTGGAGAAAAGGAGGCTAAGGTGAGACCTCTCTCTATAACTACCCAAAAGAAGTTTGTAGTGAGGTATCTCCTCTCTAGTAACAAGTAATAGGACAAGAGGACATGGCCTCAAGTTGTGCCATGGAAAGGTTTAGATTGGAAAAAATTCTTCACTATGAGAGTTGTGAGTCACTATGAGACTATAAGCATTGGAACAGGCTGCCCAGGGAAGTGCTTGAGTTCCCCATCCCTGGAGCTATTTAAAAAATGTGTAGATGTGGTGTTTAGGGACATAGCTTAGTGGTGGACTTGTCAGTGTTAGGTTAATGGTTGGACTTGATGATATTCAAGACCTTTTCTAACCTAAATGATTCTATGATGTTTTAAGTTAAAATTAAAAGAAAACTTTCATACCTTTGAAATGAAACACTTATTTCATATTTTCTTGAAGAAATTCCAATATTATTTATCAAGCAAATTAGGAGAAGAATGTACATACATGCCTTGGAAATAAAGCAAACTAACAATTGTGATCAACATATTCATTTCATACCCTTCTATCTTTGCACCTAATTTGACAGTATTACAGTTCTAAAACTATGAAAGTTCACTGAGTTTCCAGAGCAATTATTTTGCAAAAAGCAATGCTACCTGATCAATAATACAGAGAGTTAAGAGGCATCTTGATCAATATCTACAAAGCAGGGATATAAGATTCATCTCAGTAAATGTGATCATTATTTAAAGGCTCATGTTATTTTTCTCTACCACATACTTGCCCTCAAACAACACAGTTTTGGCAGATGCTTGAAGTCAACTGGGTTTATGCTTTCACTGAGTTAATTTTGGTTGACTACTTAGAGATAGAGGTCTAAATGAATTTGGCATTTTTTGGTATAGAGTAATAAATAATCAGTTTTGTTCTAAAGTCCCAGATAATGAAGACATTCCCTAGCAGTATTTCTGGGTAGGTTTGGTCGGTTCCTTAGCTGAAGTTTGAACAACTTCATGCTGTGTAGCAGGTACCTTTTGTATGACAGGGAGATATATTTTAATGGAAAGAAAAAAAAATGATTGCATGAAATGGAAGAAAACATTTTTTTGCATTCTTAGACATATTAAAGCAACTGAATGGATTCTATCCCAAGCTTATAACTTTATTCATAATTTTCTGGAAGTACCTATAAACTACTCTGGGTATTTGGCATGTGGAAAATTCACCCTATCACTTATTCATAGCAAACTGAAAGGCATGAATCTTTCTTATTGCTGTGTAATTTTTCTTCTCTCATGTACCAAATTCTAGCAATAAAAGTGTATCTTTCATTTCTTCCTTTTCTGTTGTCAGTAACTGCATGAAGCCAGAATACAAGGTACATGAGATGGTATGTAACTGTCTGCTGTGCTAAGAAACTGTGCCCAAAATGAGACCCTTCTGGCCAATGAAGACCAATAATTGATAGCAGGAGCCAGGTACATGTCATGGGCAAGTCACAGTGGCAATCCAAATTCTCCCATTTAACAGCTGCCCAGGGCTGCCTTTCACATTTGGAGTCAGAAAGCCCAAGTCCTCTGTATTTCGGTCTTTTAATTTTGTTATCAAGGTCTATTGCAGCATAAATGTTTATAAACTTTGTTTATTGTCATTCAGGCAAAATGCTATGAATAACTCTGAGAGGTCAAATGCATACCTTATCTTAGCAGAGAAGTACCTTGCAAATAAATGATAGGCATTTCAGGAGATCACTGAGACTCATTACCTGGACAATTTCTCATTTTCAGATAGAAATGAAAGGAAATTATCCAATTTCTCTTTTTATAATAACATCCAATACATTTAATGTGCAATTTCATACTGCTTCTTGATTTATAGCATTTACCAGGCTAATCGTGCTCTAGCTACTATTAAAAAAGCAGCTATTATATTAACTCTTCTGGTGTGGATGTGGCCCATGAAGTGTTTTCTTTTCTCACAGGTAACTTTGTGTGATGCTGAACATCTCAGGGTTTGAAGCAGGATGCATTTCCCCAATAGGGCTTTAATCAGGTACACCAGACCATTTCCCACTTCTTGTAGATACTATATACACATTATGGTTATACCCATGGCAAAGGCCACCAGCTACAGGGAAGGCATCATATCTAGCAATATTTTTCTATAAAGAAAAGATGTTTACCTGGGATCTAAATCAATGTTTTGGTCTGTACTACTACAGGAGATCAACAGGAAGTGACAAACCAGAATCTGATTTTTTGCTGTCTGTGACCCAGGTCACAAGTCATCAATAGATAACTATGGACATTACTCAAATGCTTAATCACAATGATGTCTCAGATACTTAACCAAACTTGAAACTGCTGATAGTAATTTACAGTGTCTAAACATCTTATAGCTGAAAGTAAAACTCTGCCTCATCCAATGCCTTCCTGGATCACTTCTTACCCCATACACTGGTGATCAACAGCCATGCAGGTTCCTAAGTCAACCCCAAAACTACTAATTTTCTCTCATACCTGGAGTACCACGTGCAAGGATGGGGCTCATCAGCAAAACTATGGGTCTTGAAGGTAACATTTGGTAATCGTAGGATGGTGTCTTCTGTGAGCTCTTCCTTCTGCCTGTCCATGAACTCACACAAAAATTCCCTTGTTGGCTTATCTTAATTTGAGTAGTTTTCAAGGTGTTATGTGCAATTGTGAAGCTTTTAAATAGCAGTGTAGATTTTGTGACCTAAGAGTCTGCACATAAATCAATAATATCCTAGTGCTGAGGAGAGCCTAGGGAGTCGGCGACATTGTTTCCCACGTATGTGCAATTAGTGTTTGTTAGTGCAGGAACATTCAAGCTGTCATCAGTACAAAGATGTTAGGCAAAATGCTGTCCTTTAGATGCTTGCAGGTGAAGATACTTGGCCAACTAAGGATAATAGTAGTCTTAAAATAACTGCAGCATTAATGGTGAGACTTGTTACTTCAAATGACAGATATTTCTGGATTTGACAGGGTTTTGTTAGGATTGAAAAAACTCTCCAGGCAAAGACAGTGTGATCTCTGTTAAAAGTGTGCCTGGGTTAAAAGGAACTCAGTGGGCTGAAGTGGCTTGGCTGAAATTGGGCTCACACCAGTAGTGTTTATTGCAGCATGTTTTAAAATACTTATTGTACTATGGCTAAAGAGAGGAATATGACCTTGGAAACAAAGAGCCAGCTTGTTTATTGGAGCTATTTCTGTTACTGAGAGGGAATACCAGTTAGACTGATTATGAGTATTCTAAAACCAAAACAAAATAATAAAAAGTACAAAGTACACAGAAATATGACAGTACTTGAAAACATACTGCCTTTAACTGAACTGTTCATCTTTAGGTTGTGGCCACTCACAAATTACAGTTGAAGATACTTAGGCTGACACGCCATTTTGAATAGTAAATCAACAGATCCTTCACTTTCACTAAATGGTTTTCCAGGACTCTAGAGGAAATACGACCCAGAGGAATATGCTTGTAGAAGAGAATGTGCCAAGGCCAGGAGAAAGCATTTAATTAAACCTCCTTTTTCTAAACTGACCTTCCTCTTGACAAATGGTGAAAGGAAAATGCGTTCACAGGAATACAAGCAAAACAATTAAGAAGGTTCACAATAATTTATAACTATTGAATTATGGATTATCTGAAGATATATGAACACAAGCTCTTGGCTATTGAATTTAGAGTATCTGAAGGACTAGCTATGTTTCAGGAGGGATAATCCTTGTGTGTTTGTGTGGGACTGGAAAAGGGAAGCAAAGATGCATTTATTTGAGTGAACCTACCACTTAATTTAGGAATCAATGAGGAGCAGTAGAAATCAAACTGCCACATGAATCTAGTAACAAATAACTGGAAGGAGATGTACTGTCTCCTGCTTTATATAAGCAGAGTAGGAGTATAATATTCACATGAGGTACTGTTCTTTCCAGTGTCAGAGTAACATCTCACCCCAGTAGATTTAGAGAATGTATTGCTCTACTTACAGTTATGTGAAACTGTCTCAAAGTTTTGAAAGTGATTTAGGAGATTCAACTGCACTGATTTTTAATGTGCTTGAAATTTCTAAGCAACTTTTAACTACAGAACTTTGTAATACGGTGTGGAATGCATGTTTAAGACTTGTATTTGTTTGCTGGTTTGGGAATTTACAGGAAATAGTTACTTTATCAGTCTGAAAGTTTTAATGCAGTTAGTCTCAAGACTCTCACTACTTGTATTGACAGTAAGAGATGAGGACTGGAAAGCAATAAAAAGGGCCCAGTACAGTTTGCAAAAACTCAAGGCAGGAGGTTGTCAAGCATATGCAGTTGCTTTCAGGTCACTTGAAGGCTGAGACCTGTGTGACCTCTGCCTGAGTTTGAGATGTCTGACCATCTTAAAGCTCCCAATACCAGAGCCAGGTGCTGCCTTCCCTTTACCAGTACCTAGCATAGTGCAGGTTGTGGTCACCCTCAGTGTCTGAAAGGCTTCTTCATTATCAGGTAACAGTGCAGAATCACAGCCTGGATAGTGACAGAAGCAGTCTTACATGAGAGGAATTTTCTGTCAGGTTAAAGGTGAGCAGTTTATGATAATAGCTTGATCACTGAGTACAGTCTTGCATAATACACGAGTCTAGCCTTGTGCCCACAGCACAGCAGGGCTTGCAAATAGAGGCTGATATGAAAAATCATGAGTTTTAACACTGCTTGTGCCTTAGGATCACTTTTAAACTGGGTTGTTATTGTTCAGAGAATTTTGTTTAGCAAACACTGTGGGATTAAGCATGGTCATGTAAATGTAGTTATATTGCTAGTTCTCCTATAGAGCCTATTCATATAGATTTCTACAAAAGCAGACTTGAAGATAATTTTATTTTACAACTGATTTGACAGTAGATAAAGCTATCTAGGTGCTATGACCATATAATGACTAATCAGAACTTAACTGGCAAAACTCAAGCAAGTAGATTTTTAATAAGACAGACTTGTATGTCATTATAAAGAAAGAAGGAAAGTACCAATGCTTTTGTATAACTGGAAAGCTGTAGTAATATAGGCAGCACTATCCACCTTATCTAAACCAATCTGTTAATCCTTTGATCTAAAGTGTATCTTTCTATGTTTTTAGGCTGTGGAAAAGGAACGGTACAGCTCTGCACTTCCTGTTCTGGAGCCCTGAGGCTCAGTCATATTTTTACCACCATTTTAGCTCTTGACATTTCTTACCACAACTGTTGCCTTTCCAGATAAGGCAGAACTCTTTTCAAAGCCCACAGTATTTTTTTTTTTTTTTTTGGTGTGAAGTTAGTTTGGTGGTTGTTTGTGGGATGTGGAGTTTGTTTTTTTTTTAATTTGAATGGCCTCTTCTGGGAAGCAGAAAGAACAACTTTGGAAACTTAAAGTACAGACCAAATCTGATCAAAGCTTACCACTTGGTAGCAATGAGTGCTACTACTGTGGCTTTGTAAATTGTTTTTCTGCAGCATCTCTTTGAACACAGCTGAACACAGGGAATACTACTTTAGATTTGGGAATACTGAGAATGTTTTTGTTACTGAAACAGTAGCACTATAATACTGGCCAAGGTCATGTTGTTACTCTAGTTGTCATGACATTCTTTCAGCAGTATATAACCAGTTGGCTGGGATAATCAGAGTCTAACTCAACCAACTGATTTTGTTTTGGTAGACAGTCATGCTCACCAGCAGTCAAACCACAGCATTTACCCTGCTGCCCACCTGTATCCCTAACGTCATATTCTGGCAAATGTACACACTGTCTTTTGATATTGGAGCAATGGATTAAGTTGTTGAAAACTGAAGGAACCAAAACCTTGACTCCTTGAAAGAATAGATTATCCATGAAAAATTCTAATTGTAAGGAGATATACTAGCATTCTCAGTGGTATTGAACTCTGCTCACTCATGACTTTTGGGTGCTGATGTCTGTGAAATGCTCATTTTCTATTTTATTCAGTGGATCTGCAATATAGAAATAGGTGGGAGTTCAGGAGTTAGCAGTGTCCTGATTTTCCAACTTTTACACCGTATCACTGAGTAGTGTTGTTATTTTATGTTACCAAAACCTCAGAATAAACTTTTAAAACTTTCTTTAAAAAATTTACTTTGCCAAAATAGCAGAATATGAGTTGATAAGAAAACCTCCAGTAGGTCTTTCTGCAACTTTTACTCCAAGCTCTTATGTTCTATCAGTGCTATTCAATGCAGGCTTACCACTAAAACAGATACAAGTAAACCTGCATAGGGAGTATAGATTTGGGTTGGTTGAATGATTCAGTCTATAAAGAATAAATAGAAGGACCCTTGTGACAACTCTCTTGACTTTGGTGGCTTTATATCCGTGATAGAGAAATGATTAGTTTAATTTCCTAGGTTGGTGCTTTCTCACAGAATAGTGCAATGAAGAGACACTCCTGATGAGAATGTGAGCTTGGACAGCCTTGGTCATCCCCAAAGAAATGGTATGGCCTCTAGTCATTTAGAGAAAGTTGGAGGTTTGGGACTGGAGGTGAACTAGAGGTGCTCTGTTTGCAAGGGCTGCCAGGCACATAGACATAGGCTGTTTCTAGAATACATAGCAAAGGCAATGGGCAGATAGAAACAGTATTAAAAGCTACTACCCAATGCAGCTTAGAATTTATTTAGAATATGGAATAAAAATACCATTCACTGAAGTACTGCTGCTAAGAGAGACACGAAGAGTCTAGAAATCTCTTGACAAACATTGACATAGGAGGTGATGATAAACAAACAGAGCTTGATACCTAACGCAATGCTTTCATAGGACATGTTTTATTAAGAGTTTTGTATTTTTGCTCTGCTTGTCAGGAAAATCCTTTATCTCCAAACCTCTCATTGCAGACTTACTGTAAAATGTAGCTCTCTATTTTTAATCAGAGTATGAGGAATGGAGGGAGATGTATATCCAAAAGCATTAGTAGGTAATATAGAACATCTCTGAGGGTACATTTATCAAATTCTTCAATCTGACTGTGAACTCATGCTTAAATGGCTTTGTTTTGTTGTTGATATATCATAATGATATTCTCATACATCAGTCCATGTTTATTCATTGGCTGCCAAAAGCAGTGTATTGTTGTCCTTTCACATGGGGAGTGGAGGCAATTTTTTTTTGTTGTTAAAACTCTCAGATCAGCCAAAAGATAAAGTATTATTTAGGAATGTGTTGCAACCAATTCTGCTGTTAGAATACCAGCTGATAACACTGTAACTGACTGTGGATATGCTCAGAAATGTTACGTTACTGTGACAGGCAACTGGAAACATTTAAATACTTCTGTAAGGGAACACTCACCACTTCCTGAAACTCAGTTTCAGTTATCTAAAACAGGAGACAGATAAAATAATTAAGAAATTTCTGAAAATGTCTTGTTCTTTTAGAACAAAGTAAGAAAAAAAAAAAGGGAATTTGACAAGAGTTTTTGAAGGTTACTCTGTATGGGTAAATATTCTTGTAATATAATGAGAATATTGGTATGGATTTCCTTTAAAACCCTATTTTGACACAAGCGTCATGTAGACGTAAATTCTGCCATTAGCAGTTCATACTTCCAAGGCTTTAAGAACCTTTCTTAGATTCAAGCTACAGTTTAACTAGGAGCATGTGTTTCAACATAATTAGTTTGCTGAATGTAGGGACCTAGAGTTGTGAACCTTAAATGTGGATGAACTCCTGGGGTCCATTTAAGCTGCTTCTTTAGAAACCCCGCAGTACAGCTGGCCTCTGCAGCCTTGTGAGATAGTTGAGTCACATTGCTGCATTAAATGGGTGATAGAAGCAGAGCTTTTTTTCAGTAGCACATGTTAGTTTTGATAATGTATCTTACTATGTGTTTTGGCAACAGTTTGCAAGTGTTGTATAAGCCATACATATTCCTGGAATATATCAGCTGATAGCTATCTCTGAGGACACATCTCCATCTTTTCCTCTAAAAATGGTGTGACAGATGATATTTACATTAAGTTGAATTTTAACTGAGAAAAAAGCAGATTTGATGCAATTGCTGTGAGTAGTGGTAGAAGATTATGGAAATTCCAGTTATTGTGGTAACAGTGATTTTTTTTTTTTTTTCAGAAGACTATTACTACTACTATTTTAAAAATGTCATTTTTCTAGTCCCTTATCTGTTGGTATATGAGGAACCTCAGTCACCATTATGCAAATTTAATGATGTAAATTATGCAAAGTGCAATATATTGTTTTACACGTCTTTAACTTAATGGATGATAGATTTATGTTAAAAAAAAAGCATAAGTTGGTCTGTAAAAAAATAAGCTAAGCACTTATCTCTAGGATAAGACTAACTTGATCAACTTTGAGGAGTTGTGTTGCATCTCCTGGTAGGAACTGTAGCCTATTCCATATAGTTAGAGTGGACACAAATTAAAATGTATGTGAATTAGTTTAAATTCAAACAATCTCAGAAATCACATGTTCCTCTTTATTACTCTTTGGATGCCTCCTGTTCAATTAAATATATGACCTACTGGATAATCATTTTATGATTAAATGGTTAATTGGCAAAAGAGATCTTTCGGCTCTGGACTGTTATTTGCTTGATCACTGTATTTTTCACTGCTCCAGTCTCCTGAGACATTTTTATCTATACAGCAGCTCGTAGGTTGTGCATGGAAATCCAGTGTAGTCACTGTGACCTTAAAGCAGCCATTCATATAATTTTCATTCCCTTTAAGAACTTAATTTTTATAATGTGAATAACTTTATTTCTACTGGTTTAAATTAACTAATCTAGCACTGTGCTTTGCATCTGAACAATAATGGTAAATCTGGTTCCCAAAAGCATGGAGGAATCACACAGAAGTGGTTTCACACTGCCCTGAGATAAGGTGCCTGGTGTAAGTTCACATTAACTGAATGCTTAAGGGCTCAGGTGAAACCAGTCTCCCTCTTCTGTGCTTATAGACATAGTTGTAGCATTTCACTGGGTTCATCCTGTTTTTCTGTATGATGACATATCAACCCACTCCAATGAGTCTCTTCACAGATAATCATAGCATTTTGTACTCATAATAGTTTCCTTTGGCTTTGTGAGCTGAACTCTTCAAGCCAGCATGAAAAAACATAATCTCTTTCTCTCCTAATTTTATTATTATTAGAAAAAAAAGATAGATGCAGCTCAGAATTGCCATTCCAGGCACAGCTGTGAGCATACTGGGGATACTGCACCAAGAAAGGTGGTGCAATTTGGAGCAGCCTTTAACTCCCAGCAAACTCAAGTCTCCTGGAATCCATACAGATATTCACTGGCATGAATTACCACCACTTTTAAATACAATTCCTTATAAAAATTATGTAAAAGTAAAATAACAAATGCTGGTAGCTAAGAACAAAATTCCATTTTGACACGTAGTGAATTATGAAAACAGTTAAATATATTTGCTAGAAAGAGAAATTGGAACCTCAAGATACTTTTGTAATTCAAGGTGTCTATTTAAATTTGACCACACACCTATAGTTTATGAAGCTGTATGTTTTGATGTCAAGTAATTAATTGGGAATTGTGAACCTAATAAATTAGTAGTAAGGAAATCTATATCCCAGCTACAAAACCAAATTAATTGATTAGTAAATCTTCCTGGGAGCTTTGCTGGGGTTCAGGCCAATAATGACTGTCTACATCTTGTGTCTTAGGTAAAATCTATTGTACGGATGGGTAAAGAAAGTGGCACTTGCTTGTATAGAACATTATAAGCAGTTAATATCAGAGTCATCACCTCACTTTTATTCTTGTGGGCCTTCCCACCTCTGGGTAGCAGTGAGTAGCAGAAGAAATATAATTTATATAATCAGATAGGCTTGGGTTGGAAGCAACCTTAAAACCCATCTAGTTCTCAGCCCCCTGTCATGGGCAGGGAGACCCTCCACTAGCCCAGGTTGCCCAAAGTCCCATCCAACCTGGCCCTGAACGGTGCCAGGGATCCAGGGGCAACCACAGCTTCAGTGCATCAGGGCCTCACCACCTTTGTAGAGAATAATTATTGTATCCAATTAAATTGCTTGTGTTAGTGAAGATACTTGACAATATTAATTTAAAAATTACCTGAAGAGCTAGACATGGACAGGCATATAGGGATTGAAGAACTTAGACTAGGCCTGTGATTACTGCCCACCTTCTTTTTCCCTGTACCATATTCTCAAAAACATTCCTTAATCTCCTATTATCATAATCCAAAGTGATTTTATCTGCAAGATATAATGACAATGCTCCTCCTCACCCACATTTATGTTGCCATGTAAAGCTGTTTCTGACTAGCAGTGACAAATTGGCAAATCTCAGAAAGATGTCTGATAGTGGCAGAGTGCATCCAAACTGTAATGAACTTGATAGACATTATGGGAGATGAGAGAAATGAAAAAGAACCTAACTATGACAGAAAGAGAAAACCCCCACATTGAGGATAGATGCCTGCATTTAATGTTTGCACAGTGCAGTTGTATGCCAGTCCTTATTTTGTCTGCAGGCTTTTATCTATGCTCATTGTTCAAGAAATTTAGTTATCTTTGGCTGGTATTTTATATCAACAGTCTGACATGAAGGCTTCTTAATCAGACATAATTTTATAAACAAGGAAAGCATATGTAATGTATAGAACAAATAATAAGGAATTGTGAATTACAAACCTATCTTGATACTAGGGTTTTGGTTTTTTTGGTGATCTTCTGAACCATGGCAGCAAGTTCTACACAGATTACGAAGTAACCAGAACTCAACACAAGCATTACACTCTTATTGTTAAAAGGGAGGTTTCAAAAAAGCACACTTGGCAGGCCACTGCACTTGAATTAGTCTTTATTCCAGCTTCCTATTTCCTCCTCTTTTCTCATTTAATCTACCTTGTCATTCATTGTGTGTGAGTACAAGTGACTACGAAGTAATTTAAAAAATAATATAGTGAAGGAGCATATATAAAACAATAAGCAATAAATCAATGACTGAATGATGCACCAATTCAGGAAACTTTCTAGTATATTCACATTATAATCAGAAATACATTATTTATGACATGTTTGCATAATGAATACAGATTTTTAGGAGGGCAAAAACCTGCTTTTATAGCTCTTTCTTCAATAGTGAGAATGATACTACTAACATCTATTCACAGTGATAAAAAGGAACAGGAGGGAAACGCAGTCTTAGGAAATAAGGATAGCTCTGACTTGTGTCCAAAACTGTAAGGAGCTTGGGAAGAACCTGTTCCATGTGGCCTGGAGCCTCTACTAGATAGCCAAACACCACCTTTGTGCTTGTAAAGCTCTTTAAAAAAGCATATCTTTGAAAGCTGTAGGAATTCAGTGATCGATTATAGTGATTGCATTCTATTTCAGTGGTAAATATTGTGAAGAGAGTACTAACCTGATCTGAAGCCATGCAAGCATTGGTGTCGTGCCCCCACCAAATACCCAGACTGTGAAGAACACAATGAGCAGTGCTGTTGTAAACATCATTTGTTTGGGTTGGGATTCTGTGTCTCGAATAGCCAATGCAAATGCTATTGCACCACGTAAGCCTAAAAAAATACAAAAATAATGAACTTCATGTGATGGAGAAGCAGAATTTTACTACTTTCAGCCCAAATCCAATTCCAAGGGTGGAGGAAATTTTCAGACCATGATTATACTTATAAAATGCTGGTTTGTGCTAATTCTAATGATGGTGCTTAAAGCAACTGTATGAAACTTTGCAAAAGTACACAATGAAACTACTCATCTTCACATAATCAGGCATTCATTTTACATCTACTGAATGCTTTGTCTTGAATAATTGCAAATCAAACAGTAATCTGGATTTTTATGTATGTTAAAATAGAAATTTATTCCCTGTGTTTTTTTACTGACTTCAGTGGGTCTACTCAGAATCAGGTGCAAATGAAAAAGAGGGTTGGCATTAAAATCTGTACCTAAGTAGGCTACCCATTTCTTGCTTGAAAATGTCTTAAAAGTTTAAAGAAAAAAATCTTTCAATGTGCTAAGAACAGTCATAAAGGTTATGCCTTAAGAAGAATAAAAATATAAGTGTCTAAAAAGGGTGTGTGGAATAAATGCAGAGTTTTAGTTCTTAGTGTACTTGAAATAGAAGTTGTAAAATGATAGACCTACAGAGGCTGAGTAAACAAAAACTTACAAATGTGGAGAAAACAGCCAACAGTGAGTTTAAAAAATGTCCCATAGGTAGTGTAAGCTAGCCAAATAGGTCCTCCCACAGTGACATATCTAAAAAAAGGGAAAAACAGCCCACTAGTGCCTCCAGCCCACAGAAGGCATAATAAAAATACTCTGCTTTCCAATGTTTATTTATAATTTTCTAGGGAAAAAGTCACCAAAATAAGTTGAGAGCAAAGCTATTACATGTGTACTGTACACACCAAATCCAAAAAGTATGCTTTTTGTACTTTTAATCAAAAGTATTGATTAAATCTAATAATTAAACCTCTTGGAAGGCACTGACAGTATATATAGAAACATTTAATCAACCACTAAAAAGCAGCTATTTTTGGAGTAGAACTCTAAAGCTCTTTAAGATTACACTGGTAGAATGTGAATTATGTGCTATGGAAGATGGACAGTTCATCTGGAGAATAACACAAAGCCATTTCTGCAAGGATGCACCAAACAAGTTACACAACCAAAAATTGGTCAGTGGCAGCATGTTTAAGGTCTCAGTATTTATGAAAATAACACTGCAGTGAACAAGTGGACTTCTGTTTTTACACAAAAAACATCTCTAAAGATGTTTATGCTTTACTGTCTTCTTGTGTGTAAGTCAGCTCATTTTAAACATGCATCTGAGGAGGGAATGGACCACTATTGAAATGGTGTTTTTCCAGTGGTTATAGTAATAATATAGATTACTTGCCCATGTTAAGTGCTTAAATTATTGGTGGCCACCCTTTAGTGGGAAGCAATGCTGCTTTCCTCAAATGCATCACAATGATTCGTGCAATATTAAATTAGAACATTGGTAGGAGGTAATGTTCAATAAATAACTGTTAATGAATATAACATTAGGGCTTTCTGCTACTTGAGCACTGTATTGGGTGTTCAGTTCAGAGAAATAGTGACTGCCTTCGTTGCATTTTTCATCTATAAAGGGCTCAACATGGTGTATAAGCCATTTCAGTTTCAACTAAAAACTTGTCTTAAATCACTAGCTTCCAACTAAAGCAGTTGGAAGCGGGGGAATAGAAGTTAAAATATGAAGACTCAGTGGGAAGCAAGGAGTACTTATATATTAAAATATGTTCCAGGTAACAACGCAAATGAAGGGAATTTTACCAACGTCAGAAGGTGGTATGATACTGAAATAGACTGGAGATAAGGTTGGGGTTTCTGTAACACCTTGAGGAAAAATACCAACACAGCACAATGGAACAGTTGGCTCCAGTGGATGTTGGTACCTCAACTACTCCTGAAGAGTTGCACGGCAGAAGGAAGTGCTGTGATGAACTGTTAGCAGAGATTCTCTGCCCTCATCATTTATAGATACTAATGTGACAGCAGCTCTACACCTGTGCTGTGATCCATTGATCATTTGAGCTCCATTGCAGATTTCCTATCAGATTTTTTTCCTGCCTGTGCCAGCAATTGGGGATTTGTCTGAGAGATTCATTCATGTGTCAGGGCCTCCAAAGAAAACTAACCCAAGGGTTAAGCTTCTGAGGCCCACAGAATAGAAAAGGTGTGTCTTAATGGTCTCTTTTCCATCTTTTGCTCACACTCCCCAAGCATGTCACTTTGACCACTTATGTAGGTCTAGTGTTTTGGTTTTGACAGTAGTTCTCTGCTCTCATCTTCCTTGCTTTTTTCTTTAGCCAATTACATATTTATCACCTTGAAAAAGTTCACTTTGGCACTTCCCACTGCCATGTATGTATGAGTGTGCAGTGGAGCACCTGCCCTACAAAGAGAAGCTGAGGGAGCTGTGCTTGTTCAGCCTGGAGAAGAGAAGGCTGCGGGGGGACCTCATTGCAGCCTGCCAGTACCTGAAGGGAGCTTATAAGCAGGAGGGGATTCAACTTTTAAAAAGGGTAGATAATGGCAGGACAAGGGGGAATGGATTAAAGCTAAAGGAAGGAAGGTTTAGATTAGATATTAGGGGGAAGTTTTTTACAGAGAGAGTGGTGAGGTGCTGGAACAGGCTGCCCAGAGAAGTAGTGGATGCCCCGTCCCTGGAAGTGTTCAAGGCCAGGTTGGATGGGGCCCTGGGCAACCTTGTGTAGATCCAGGCCTGGAGGCTGGTGGCCCTGCCTGTGGCAGGGGGGTTGGAGCTCTATGATCCTTGGGGTCCCTTCCAACCCATGCCATTCTATGATTCTATGATTTTTCATGCAGCATAGTGTATAGAGATAACTCCATTACAATTTATGATATTAAAATATTTCTTTTTCTCTGGCCTGATTGTTTTCTCCAACATTGAACTTAATTTGAGTTTAGGCTTAATCATATAAGAACTAATCTAGTTTTGATTTACATTGGAATATTATCAGGAACCATGATTAAATATAGTTGTAAAAGTGAATCCAGCCTCTGTAATGTGGTGTCAGAGGAGTGGCAGAAGCAGGTGAAGAATGTAATAAATCAAAATGCTATGTAATCTACTTCCAATCCCTAACTCTTCTATCTTTTCTCAAATGTATTACTACTCAAAAAGTAGAACTTAATGACTACAGTAGAATTTTTTGCAGAGTAAGGTATACTCAAATGCTAATCGACAGTTAATTGCTTTTTCCAGACTTTGATGCTCATGGTGATTATGGCAGTAAGACTCAATGAAGCAAACAGTAAATGTTTGGTGCATTCAGTAATATCAAAAGGCAAACAGAACTAACCCCGTGTTCATTATTTTCCACATCTTAGTGTGTGATGCTGTAGTGAGTGAAGCTGTTTACACCACAATTGACTGGAAGCTGATGCTATACCAGAATCTTGCTGCTGATCTTGTGTAGGCAATAAGCATCTTCCTCCAAATTCGAACTCAATGCCTTGTTTACTCATACCAGAAAACATGTGTCTCTTCTGGAAGTCATTCCCTTCTTGCTTTATTACTGTTTACAATATGAACAGTTTATAGTAAATAAGAATGTTATTGGGCACTGAGCACAAATCTGCATATCCTGAGTTTTGTGAAGTGTGAAGGAGCTGGTAATGTGCATGGCTGTCTGTCTTTAATGCTCTGCTTGCAGATGATGCCATTTAGTTTTTGTACAATGTTGTAAAGATTTTTCTCTAAAAAATAGTGTAGCTTTGAAAACAGTTAAATACTTTTCTGAGACTTTGAATATTTAACTTTTAGAAGTTTTCAATACTACTAGTTTCAGTTCTCAGCTGTCAGATTGTACTGGAAAGCTAATGTGTGAGTTCTCATGTTCAGTTGTTGGCTGCAGGCTACTTCTGCTCCTAGTTCTGTGGAGAATGAAATTTAACTGGAGAAAATGAGGACAGAAAGGTTGGAAGAATAAGATGTATTTTTAGAAGATTTAAGATTCTGTACTTTATCTGATGAAAAATAAAAGTTAAAAAACCAGGAAACTAGGTAACTAATGATATGAAGCTATTTTTCATGCTGTTGTCTAGCTGGCCACCTGCTAGCTTTACCAGAGGGATCCACGTATACATCTTACATGACTAAAAATTGTAGGTGAGCAGGCGGTCTGAAAGTCAGTTCCTAATGGATATATGTCATCATCTCTCACTACAATTTAGCTGGCATTAACTGACATTTTCAGTGGCAGCTTTTAGCAGGATTGAATGGATATAGAAATGAACTACTGTGTTGCTCTCTAGAGAGATGGAATTATACAGGAATAAATGAGGCACCCTGATGTGGAGTACTCCTGATGAGGAAGCCTGAAATGTGCTGCATTGTATTTTACTTGCTCTCTGGCTAAATAGATCAGTGTACATTAAGGCTGTCAATCAAGAACTTTTATCTATAAAAATTCAGAATAGCTTTTTCTATAAAAAGCAGGAAAATGAAGAAAAAAGTCCTGACTCGCTAATTTTAGAAAATTATTTCATAAATGGCATTGGGGAGGTTTGTGCTTCTGTAGTTTACTGAACAAATGTTCTCACTTATAAGTGAGTTTTTTCTAACTAGCATCAGAAAGCCAAGCAGCAACATTTCTAGCTTGTGCAAGTCCAGAAATACAGAATCCACAGTTCAGAGGATGATGCACAAATCAAGAGTATGACGTGGCTCCCTCTTCTGGATTATTATTTATTTTTAATTCTACAATGTTAACCAGAGTTATTAACTTATAGCATCTGCATTTGGAAAGTACTCAAATATCAGGCTGGACTAGATATGAAAAGGTCTGTGGAATAAGTCTCCTAGTCTCATGTTTCAAAGTAAAACTGTTCCTGAGGTTAAAGGAATTGCCAAAAACCATATCTGATTTGAGTATCAGTGCTAACACCTTCAAAGCTGGATATTTATTTGCTGGTATGTAGCCATATTGTCACATATACTACAGGTGGCTCTGAAACAACACAACATCAAAATATAGTATTCCCAAATTGTAATGGAAGTGTAGATGGATGAGGGACAACAGATTGAAAGACTGGCTTCCTTGGTGGTGGGTTTCCAAAAAGTTAATTAAAATGTGTCCAGGGCACAGCAAACTCAATAAGAATACAGTAGTTTTGAAAAGACTATATCTTGAGTTTTAAGATAATGATTTATCTGTGATAGGCATGGCTTTTTCTAGTGTGATTGATGCCTATCTTTGTCAGTTTTTAAATATAGCCAGGAAAAATACCAAAACGGCACTTACCTGAAAACATCATCATGTGTTGAAAGTTCCTGGGAATCTTTTGTTTTCGACCCAAATTCAAAAGGAAAGAAAGTGGATATATGTTGCAAGCTCTTGCTACAAAAATTGCCACCTAAAATGTAACAGGTTGAGGAAAATGGTGGGGGAACTACTGACAAAGCCAGAGTTAACATAAAACCAGTATTTCTCCAAAGTGATTCTAAAAGTGTAATTAAAATGAGTATGGGATTATCTTCCTTCATATTTTGCATATCAGATCCTTCTGGTTCCAGTTTCATTATAAAACTGTGTAGTGGCAGAGATTGTCTTACCCAGAGATCCTGGTTTTATATTCATCATTATATATCCCACTTCAATCACTCTACTTTTACTCATCACATTTGTATCACATGTGACTTCATCTTCAGTCCTTCAGCAAAATGCCCATCATCAATTGCAGAGATGGCATTATCTTCTTGAGCAGCAATTTGCAAAGAATAAATGTGCTTTTGGACATGATTACTTTCTTATTTCCTGACAATTCATATTGTCTCTATCCAGCACTCTGCTTTCTCCCCTCTCACTATTTTTTCTTTAGAGATTTTTCAGAATGGGTTCTTTGTTACTGCTCTGTGGAATGATCACAAAAGTAGCCTGAGTTAGAAACATGAGGCTATTTCAGATTAAAAGAAAGACAATCAGAGCAGGTTTCATTCTTCCCCTTGTGTTGTGACTCTTAGGGCTCAGTTATGGCCCTCAGTCTGAGACGTGCTGTGGACTGTAGAATAGATGAAGCGCTTGAGGGGCAATGTCTGTCTGTATCGTATCTGCTGGGCCAAGAAATGCTTAAAGCTCCCATGGACCTGGCATGACATGCATTAGCAGTTTTGTCTCATGCCCTGTGCTCAGCTGTCTGCTGCGGCCCACCTGCAGTCTGTGGGCTCTTAAGGGAAGGAATGATAAAGCCAGGTCACTGCAGTGCTCTGCAACACAGTCCCTACCTTGGGGTGCTTAGTGCTGCTCCCATGTTCAACAGTCTTCCTGGGCTAGGAGTGCAGGGCACAGTATAGCACTTGCCTTCTTGTGGTCGTGGGGTGCAATAGGGTCTTGCCATAGTCTGACATCTAACCCAACCTGTAACCAAGGGAGCTATGACGCAGTTCTTACTTAGAAATTGGATATAAAAATTACTGCAAGTAAACACTTTGATCCCAACTTGCAAAGCTATTTGGGTTCATCAAAAAAGGGATAAGCAAAGGGATGCTTCCAGAGCCAAAAAAATCAGTGTGAATTGTCAGTGTGAAAAGAATCAATGCTAGTGTACAAGAGAGTGACAGATTTGTTGAGAATCCATGGTAGAATTAAAGACACAGACTACTTCTTACCAGTCTCTTAGGCATATGATAAAAATATCATATGTGATGTACACTACAGATATCAAATACAAAGAAGGAAAGATTTCACCAATGCAAACTACTTGCTTTTTAAGGACTTTAATATTGTTTATGCAGCTTTGAGGAAGTTCTGCTTATGGCATATATATGCCTGGAGGCAACTCTACAGTTTGCAGATCTGCACTGGCTCTGGACAGGCAAAAAGATTTTGTGTGCCTGCACCTGTCCCCCAAAATGTCCTGATACATGTCCCTATTTCCCACCCCATTTGTAAACCAGCGGCAAAACTTCTGCAGCTGATTTATAGCTCTTTGTCTTGCAGCAGACCTGCAAAACAGCAACTGTCAAAAGACCATGTGCTTACATGCATTGTGCTAATTATTGAGGTATATGTAATAAAGCCTTTGGACTTGACTAAACATTTTATTTTTAATATTTAAGAAACTGATTGGTTTGCTTCTTGGTGTGTGGGGTTTTTTTGCAGGGAATAAATTCTTTATATAATACATATACATGTACATAGATATATAGGTCTTTAACACAAAGGATACGAATGCACCAAATATGAAAAGAGGATTGAAGATATGATTCTGGAATGTGAATAGTGCGAGTCCCATGTAACAGAAGATGACATTCTCAGCCAAAAAATTCATGAACTCGAACAACTTAAACAAGAGAGAAAGAACATTATTATGACTCATGTCTGTAACTCATTATCAAAAAGTTCCCTTGGAATACAGAACTGTTTAGATGGAAGGAACAGAAATTGCACCTATTTCAAGGGTGGATTTTAAAACCGTGTAATTTGCTATAGAGCATACGTGCTGTCTTTAGCTTTAAAAATTGTAGTTTCTTGCCTGTTTTTTCTCAGAGTTGTGTATGAAAGCTTGACATAAACAACTGATACAATAGATAAAGAGCAAGGAAGTTACACAAGCTTCTGAGCAAACTGCAGGGAAACTGAGGGAAATTAACTTCACTCATTTTTTACCCAGATGAACCTGTGAAATGGCTGAGATCCTGATTAACAAAAGTGGTACAGCACTGGCCATGGGCACACAAATGCCAAGAGAGGAAAAAACCTCTTAAATGGACTATTAAGAGCCTATGCCTTTAAAATATAATATGCTCTTTTTCATTATCATGAGTATTATCCTGTAGATGAACACTTTTATTGCACTGTATGGGCATCAATATCAATTACTCAGTTCAGACCAAACTACTTAAGGTATAATTTAAACCTATTATAAAATAAGCATAAAATACATTAATATGGTTGGATTTCTTCTGTGAAAGAAACAAGCCAAGCCAAAGTATTCATTTGCCTTGAGGGGATGTTCTTGATTGCATTTGCAGTTGATTATATAAAAACTAATAACATAAACTTTTGGGTTTTATTCACATCTGGAAAACAATCAATCATTGCTGCCAAATAGCTACAGAGGAGAGGAAAAAAGGTATTTTCATACCTGAAGTAACTTTTGGGCTCAGGAATCTATGCTAACAAATCTTGATGCAGGTGTAGGGCTGAAGTTTGTCAATCTGTCTACAGCTGGTCACACATCACTATCTGGAATGTTACCGAGGAGATATTTTATTCATCCTCAGTGGGCTTATGTAATTTTTATAATGTTTGTGTATCTAAATAAATATCCAATAACAGTCACTAAGATTTAATAAAGGAAAAATGAGAGCTGTCATAATTATTATTTAAAAGAAATTTCAGAGACAAAATGGCATAAAATCCCAGTGGGATATGGGAAGATATTTTGGACCACGCAGCAGCACTATCAATTATCCCAAGCACACCTTCCCATTTTGTGCTGTAGTCCTGAGCAAAATAAAAAACCAAACACAAATATTTGCAAGTTGCTATACTTAAATTATTTGAATTAAATTTAAATGAGAGAAAGCCGTTGTCAAAAAACCCTCAAAGCATGGGATCTTGTGACCCACAGGAATTATTATGATAATCTTTGCATTTCCATTTTGGGACCAAAGGTGATGCCGCTTTGTGGGAATGTTGACACATTTTTCTAATGCTTTAAAAAAATTCTATCAAGAGAGTTGTGACAGGGTTTACATTTATATGTGTATGTGTGCATATGTTTTTGTATATACATATAAATTTTTGGAGGGAAGGGTACTGCTACATAGAGCCATCACTGCATGCTTTAGTTGTTAGGATAAGATAAAGGGGCTCCAGAAACTTTAAAGTGAAATGATATTTCATTCTGTATTTACAAAATCTCATTCAAGGTTTTAAATAAATGCATTTTAGAAACACAGGTTCTGAAACAAAAGTTTTCCAAACTTTTTGTTGATATACATTTTTTGAAGGAAAGCCGCTTTTGTGATATCCTTGCTTTTGCTACATACTCTTTATTCTGTGATAGTAAATTCAAGCTTTTACTTTTGCCTGAAGTGCTTTTATGACATTACTGCTTTTCAGCTTCTCACTCCTTCTCTCCTGCAGTCTGGTCAAGATGCAGTCTTTATGCATTTCTTTTGGATATTCAGCTTAGTGTATCTTTTACATTTCCCTGTAACTTCCTCTTTTGGCTATATGCATCCTGTTTGTTTCTGCTTCAATGCAGCATCAAGCTTCTAGAACCAGTTCAGTGAGTGATTCTTAACAAAAAAATAAAATCCTTCATTCTCAGCTATGCGTTTCCAATCCACGTGGATGATATAAACTTCATTTGCTCACTGGGCCAACCTTTTCTGTGCCACCAGCACAGGCCTATTAGTTTTCTTACCCTGTTTTTAGAGTAACACTTTTTAGTCACATCATCTGTCAGCTACACGCAACCCTGTAATATATTGCAGTTCTTGAGTCATATTGCTGGACATCCAACTGGTTGGTTTGCAAGAGCAAATGCAGTCCAAATCTCATTGTTGTTTTTCCTCTGAATTCTGCTGCCCAGCTTTGCTGGTTTCTTTTCCCCCTCATCTCTTGGTTTGAAGTATTTTGATCTGGTACTATCACAGCACTGCCTACTTGCTAGAAGATTAAATCTGGACTAGTTTCCTCCTTTAGTGTAGAAAAATTCAGGTGCTATTTCAATAGCTGATTCACAGTAGGCTCCTTCCCATGCCAGGCACAGCCATGATATGGTCTCTTATGAAAGACTGGGCTCCTTAGAATGGTAAAACTAGCTCATTAGCTTCATTCAGTGTCTTCTGTACTCCCCATACAGTTTGCAGTCCATTTTTAAAAGTGTATCACTAACATATTTATTCATGCAGTGCAGCCTATTCAAATTTCTCACATTGAGTTAACACAAAATATATAAAAAATTATCAGCTGCTTCAGAACTGGTTATTGTCACAAAATAAGTGATATCTGAATGCCTTTTCCTGGAACACCATGTTATAGATGAGATGTGTAAAGCTTACCCCCGCCCCGCCCTCCAGACATCACTTTTTGCCCCTGTATTCAGCATAGTGTTTGTTTTATTCAGAGCAGTATTTTATTCAGCTTCTGTATTTTGCTCAGTAGCAATACAGAGCCCATGGAGATACTCCATTAGGCACTTAACTGTCAGTGCTACGCAGAGTAAATCCCACCAGAACAGAACAATTTATTCTAAAGAGATCTGCTGAAAACCATGTTAAGAAACAGCCTCCATAGAAACATTTTCCTTAATTCTCATGCCTTTCACACAAGTATTTCTGCTGCTATTTTAAAGATGAGATGTCAAGACCTTTGATGAGAAGCACAAAACCAGGAGAAATACATTTTCATTTGGAATTTGTAATTTCATGGGATATCCAAGGAGTTCCAAGAAGAGGTACACTGTGCATGTTAGCCTATGAAAAACATACTGTTTTGTTTGAGTGACCAGAAACCAGGTCTGTGCTATGCTCCATGGTCTGCTTAAATGCCACCCAATATTTTCTCTTAATTTGAATATATGTACTTGTAAGTAGGATTATTTGAATTTTTTTTTTAAAGTAAAAAAAGTAATGATTAAAATCCTTTATACTGAGTCCTTAGGAAGTATTTTGTCTGCAACCATAAATTCCCTTCCCTTGCCTCTTGCACAGACAACTAACCTCTTTCTACTCTAAATGAAATTGGCATTAAAGTGCTCATATGCTGCCATTACTTTTCCCAAGGCTACTAGAAAATTATCCTAGAAACCATTTTAATATACAGAGTAATAATACATTTTTTCAGTATAAAACTAAAAAGCCTCATTTGTAATGTGCCATTTCTACCTCTCCATGAAGTCCATAAATCTGCTTATAGCTTTAAAGTAAAAGTTGTAATAAATCACCAGTGTCAACACACTGCAGAGTAGAGTATTAATTACAAAACAGCAGTTCAGAATTAATCCAGGCCTTTGGGTTAGGTGTTCAGCTCAGTAAGTTGCTGAAACTGTGATTTGCTTTGCTTTGGTTGTTTTCTTTATAAAAAGTGGTTATTAGAAAAAAAGTCTCTTAAATTTGACATAATATATATATTCTTACAAACACATCATCATGAAAAATGCTTGGGTTTTTTGTTATTCTCAGCCATTGTAAGTACTAAGACAGATGTGCAAAAAATCAGTTTTAATTTTGGACATTCTTCTGGAAAGTGCTGATTGCAGTTCAGCTCTCACTGGCAGAGAAAGGAATCAACCCAGGTTATCTACATCTCGAGCCTTGCTGTAATGTCTGAATTTATGTGACGTTTTATTTTAACTGAAGTGAAAAATGTTATATGACATAAAACTTGTATTGGTTTTATCTTTTGAGTCAGATAAGGAAAACACCTTCCTTTGTTTTCTCCTGTCTCGCCTTCGCCCCCATAGTTAAGTTCAAGCCAATTAGGGGAATAAGCTATGCCAAAAAGGGTTTTGCAACTTGATCCATTTTATATAACTACTTAAATTTTCACTCAGTGTTAGAGAGATTATCTAGGTAAGTAATTAGTGCACCTGGAAGACAGGACACACTAAGTTCCAATCTCAGCTGTAATAAAAATAGAAATCTTTAAAGGAGCATCGAAGGAAGAAAATTAACATATTCTGTGCCATGGTGCTCTTGTGGCTGGGGAGATGGGAAACGTAAGATTTCTCAAAACTTAATATTTTAAACTGTATTTTTCATTTCAAGGGAATAAAGTTAGTATGAGAGTACTGGGTAAAAGCAGAATTAGAAATGGCATTCTTTCATCTCAAGGGAATAATGTTTGCATGTGGGTATTGGGTAAAAGCTGAATTGCATCCAGGACTTATTTCTAGTAAAATTCAGTGAATTCTACTTACTGATAGAAATATAACATTCTTTCACTTGATTTAATTCCTGCTGAAGTGATCTACCTCTTGCAGGTACCTGCAAGCCTTCTCTACTTGCATTGATTC
>VZTU01020554.1:4786-26105 GCA_013400835.1 Zapornia atra | reverse complement strand
CACAAATACCCCCAAGTCCTTTTTCTCATGTNATCCACAAATACCCCCAAGTCCTTTTTCTCATGTCTGTTTTCAAGCACATCATCTCCTAACCTGTATGGATAATGAGGATTGTCCCGACCCAGTTGCAGGACCCTGCATGTGGCTTTGTTGAATCTCAAGAGGTTCACCTGGGCTCACTTCTTCAGCTTGTCCAAGTCCCTCTGGATGGCATCCCGTCCCTGCAGTACATTAACTTCACCACTCAGCTTGTTATCATCAACAAATTTGCCGAGGGTGCACTCAGTATGACTGTCAATATCATTAATAAAGATATTAAGTCCCAGCACAGACCCTTGAGGAAGTCTGCTTGTCATGGTCTTCCATCTGGACTTGGAACCATTACCACTACCCTCTGGATGAGACCATCCAGCCAGTTCCTTATCCACTGAACAGTCTGTCCATCAAATCCATATCTATCCAACTTAGAAGGATGTTGTGGGGGACTGTGTCAAAGGCCTTGTAGAAATCCAGTTAGATGACATCCATAGCTCTTCCCTTGTCCACTGATACAGTAGAAAGCCACTAGATTGATCAGACAGGACTTGCCCCTAGTAAAGCCATGCTGGCTGTCTTGAATCACCTCCCTGTGCTCCATGTGCCTCAGCATAACTTCTAGGAGGATCTCTTCCATGATCTTCCCAGGCACAGAGGTAAGGCTGACAGGGCAGTAGTTTCCAGTGTCCTCCTTCCTACCTTTTTAAAAAATGGCCTTGATGTTTCCTCTCTTCCAGTTACTAGGGATTATACTTGGCCACCGTGACTTCAAATATCATGGAGCGTGGCTTATCAACTAATCAGCAAATTCCTTCAAGACTCTGGGATGTATCTCATCAGGTCCCATGGACTTGTGTATGTTCAGGTTCCTTAGATGGTCATGAACCTTTTCCTTACGGTGGGAAGGACTCAGTCTCCCGGGTCCCCATCTTGTGGGCCCTCAACTCAAGCGCAGTGATGAGAAAGGTCACCAGTGAAGACTGAGAAAAAAAAGTTGTCAAGAACCTCAGCCTTTTCCACATGTGTTGTCACCAGTTCTTATGACTGGTAGATTTCAAAACAATTTGCAAAAGGGAAAAGTGATTTTATTCCCGAACTACAGCAAGATAATTAATAATCCAGCAATTTCACTGCTTTGCAAATGCTTCTTTACGGAAGTCCAGTCAAAAGGCTGTTGGAGAAACCCAGAATCTGTGCTGCAGAGAAACATTGTGCAGATGTGCAGAGTGATGTATTTTCCCCTGGTATCTCTGAAGCAGCTCTGTAATGTAATAATGGTTAGTATCAACAGGAAAATGCCAGCAGAAGGCTGGGTCACTATTAATTTTTTTTGTTTGTTTGTTTAAATAGTGTTAGGAAGACACGGAGTCATACTACAGGTATTAAGTAACTGAGAAATATTATTTTTTTGGTAAGTTTACAGTGCACTACATTTTTCCACTGGCAAGATATTAAAGTTTAATAATTTCCATTTGGCAACCTGCTCAGGATCCTCATGCATTAAAATCCAACTCTCCTTCCCTAATAAAACCGTTAACATATTACTATTGTGAACAACTGTAGCATGAATCAATATTGATTTTCCGAATCTGCTTCTCACTAGACTTGTTAAAATAAACAATCTGATTTCAGAAAAATCTTTATTTTTCAATTGAGCAAGGAGGTGCTTGAGTCCTGTTGCAGGATTTTGAGAATTTGAAGACTCCTATGAAGACTTAAAGAGACTCAGGCTTGCCTAAAGCAAGTAACAGTTTTATTATGGTTTTCAGTCAAAGAATTCAGCATGAGGAGTTAGAACACTTCATTTATTCCAGTCACTAAGAGAACAATTAACAGTTTGAACAGCTCACAGTACTTGGCTCCAAAGGGTAGTTTATTCAGGCCCATTTGGGTCATGTTGGCACATAGGCCATGTGCGTGGAATCAGACTCATGACACCGTAGAATCTGACACACGGGCTGCAATTAATTTGCTATGTGGAAGTGTCTAGGGCTATTTGAGCTGCCTTCAGGGTATCCAGGACATCTGTGCACAATTGGCAAATATGACACAAGACCGATGGGAGACCTATGTCATTTAGCATGTCTACTGGACTCCAAGCTAAAAACTCTAAAGCATCTGAAATGGCACTAGATGCCAATGTATGGGCAGCTGTGTCAACCCCACCAGGCAGATGGTTTGAGAATGAACCACTCGCTGTTCTTGAAGCTGTGAGTGGGTAGTTAGGGTGTTTTGAATTCTACACTTTCCCCCTACTCTTCCTAATCATACTTTCTAGGCATTAGTGATCTGATTTTTTTCCCCCTCCAATGTGGCATTTTGGCTTGACAAATGTAAAGGTATATATTTGCTTGGTCTAAAACATTTATTTTCCATTTTTTTCACATTTGTAAAATTTTCCCAAATTCTTGAATATAGTTTTGCTTGTTTGCTAATTCATTAAAAGCGAATTCTCTCTCTGACTAAAACTGAGGAGAGTACCCGATGTTGTGTGTTTTGACCATACTAATTTAAACAGGAAACCTCTGCGATGCAGCTGTTGGATATAGTCATGATCAACTGCTCAGAAGTGCGAGGTGAAACGACTGATCAGAAGCAGAAGGGGACAGTCACAATTTATTGAGGGGACAGTCACAAAGGGAAATTCAGACATTAGCTGGTGCAGTGCAAGATCCTCTGTTTCAAGATACAGTAACAGGTAAGCTTGCTCCAAACAGGGTCTCTGTCTTCCCTAGAATGGCCAGAGAAGGGAAGCCTAAACATCCAAGGAAGAGCTGATGACGCTAAACCATTAGTGTCCCATAACTAATTTATGATCCTAACCTACTATTTTAGTGCATTTTCCATATGAGAACATACACTCTAATTATAAGCAAGGTGTAATGAAATGATCAAAAAGAAAATATTTTATTCTCTCTTCTTTTGGAGAATTTTTTTCTAGCCATGATTAAAAAAAGTTACCCAGCACTCATGATACAGAATTTGTTTTACATGTCTGCCAGCAGAATTTGAAATTAGCTGGCTCGGGTAAGGATCTCACATGTGAATTCCACAAGAACTGTTGCTTATTAGAACTTTTCTGAATTCAATGTTAAATTGTGCCAGCATACAGCTGGAGAAATGTTGATTAATGCAAACTTTATGGATCAATCAGTATGAGAATCAGTACCTCAGAGACTCAGAAATGTGTGCAAACTCTGCTGTTCCAGTGCCCACAGATCTCAGACAGGTATCTTGATTGAAATTGTTGTGTGTTTGTTTCCTTTGAATCACTAAGTAGTAAGGGAGAGATCGTTACAGAAATAAAAATGGTTTATTTTCAGTGACAAAGAAAGTGGGGAATGTGACCAAAGGGACCATTCTAATCTCTCCTCTATGTTTATGGAAAGGTTTCTGCCTCATTTTTTTTGTCCACTAGAAATACATGTGCTGTATCTCTTGTCCTGTAGTTCCCTGAATTAAGTATGTCTTCAGACATTTTACAGTAAGATGAAAAAAAAAAATATTAAAATTAAATCTCCTATTGGGAATCACCTTTCACTTAATTTTGGTTTTTAAGTGAAGCATATTACACTAATCAATGCAAAATAAGGAAAATGCTTACATGTGATGTATCTAATAATCTGCAGGTGGAACACATTTGTCTGAAATTCCCTGTTGTCTGTTTGCTGCTGTTCAAGAGCTGTACAAAGCAAACATAATAACCCCGCAGTTAAGTTGTTTACTTCTTTTTAACCTCATCAGAGAACTGTGAGGATGCTGTAATGTCTAAAGGGTTTCCTTTCCTTCACCTTCTTCCTTGTACATTTCCCAACACACTTGTGCACTCCCTGTTGCCCTGTGCTTCCTACAATCTCTAGAGACTAGACCTGATAAAAAGAATAGCTTAAGCAATGAAATATTTATGATTGACAATTCTTTTTGCTGCCCTTCTTCAAAACTGGAAGATTTTCTCTGAGTAGATGGAGGAATACAATTATCTCCTTGCAAAGTGTTGGCCCTTTTTCAGTGTGGATGTTAATTCCTGTTAGTCTCAGTGGGAAGAAACAGGATGTTAGCTATCCTACCCCAAGTAATGAGGAATAGGAAATGGAGACAGTAAATAACTTTGGAAAATATTCCCTGAGACTGGTGGGAGAAAAAAAAGCACAAAATCATAGTGAACTAGAAATGTGAATACCTTAAATTATTTTAGTGAATCTTGGCCAAAATCATCTTAACTCTGAAATAAATTGTATTGTAGTGTAAAGCATTTTAATAAGTATTGGAACCAAATCTTCAGTATTTTCCAGCACTAACAGCTGTATCTATGTTCTTTTACAGGAGAACTGTTCAAATTCTGACATCTGAGAACTTAGACTTTCTGTAATTTTAGTCCAGGTTTAAGTTTTGTGCAGCAAAACCTAATGTACAAGTACCTTGTAATCACTGTGGTTGTTGACATGATTGTATAAGTTATGTATCTCAGTGATTTTTAAACCAAATTTCTTCAGTTGTCAGAAGCCTGCCTGTTTTAATTCCAGTCTACTCCTCTAGAGCTGTTTTTTATACATGCTAGGGAGAACTAAAATACTTGCATTTGGGTCATTGAAGATAAATACGAATTATGTAAGAAATTTGTTTAGGCCTTGAAGGAATCATTTCCAAACTAATTTTAATTCCAAGGAACAGTTACTTTGTATTCTCAGAATATCCATTTCATATTCAGAGATACTCAATGTAAGTGCTTTAAAACTAGATAAAAGAATGCCTTGATGCATTGCAAAGATCTGGAACTGCTGTTTTAAGCACAAACTCAGCTTACCCATTAAAGTGGAGCCAGAAACAAAGCCCCATAAAATATGTAGTCCTGCTGTTAAACAAGAAGCATGCTGTCAGTGTGGTAGGGGTGTCTTGCACAGTCCTTGTTTTTACTGAAGTTGTGTTGTGATCTGAGAGCACATGGGATCCAGACATCCCCTTTGTGCCAGACATAGTACAAACCTGCAAGAATAGGGACAATCCATGGGTGAAGCATTCAGGTGTGCTAGAAATTGTGTTCACACTCCTGAGGCCTAAAAACCTCTTAAGATCTATGCTAATTTACCTCTGTTATCTGATAATATGCATAAGAGTCATCAAGGGAGCTGTTCCTAATCTGTCGCAAACTCGTGTGTTATTGTACTGGTACCACCTGCAGTACCCCTGAAGTGCAAATAGCACCTGCGGAACCCAACTTGCAGTCTGACTCCCCTGTGAACATTGCTGAGGGCAGATGCTGCCCAGGATCTTGGATTTTCTCAAAACCTTTTTCTTAAAAGACACACTGAGTGTATATAACATACATAATCTACACAAAGTATGGCTGTAAATAAGATGATCCATTTCCATCTTGTCCTTGGGAAATGTTTTTGTATGATCTTGGTTGTCTTCATTTGAAAAAAAAACCCACCCACAAAACTTTGGCACAAATATCTTTAATAATGATGCTTAATGGCTTTGTACAGTGTGAGATAAAAATAATGAGGCCACCTCAGGAACCACAGCATTAGCAGCAGAACTACGGCTTCTGTAGAGTTTGCACTTTCTTTCTATTTATGAGGTGCCTTTGGTGGTAATCTTTAAAGATTCATCTTCAGTTTTGTTTTCCTCAGCTATACATTGCTAGGGGCTGCAAACTAAGGTTTGGATAATCACTGCTATCTTTACACTCTTCTACTGATTAGTCCCTTCACATAAGAGAGATTTTTCATACAGTGATAAAAAGTCTTGGGGTTGGTACAGTTTTTGATTACCGTTATTACAGCGCTTTTATTCTTTTTGTTTTTCCTGGTATATTTTTTATGGTTTTTTTTTCATTTCAGCTCAAATTTTGGTTTAATTTAATTTCTTTAAGGATTTAATACAGCTTGCATGTGACCTGTGTTGCACAGACTTTTCACATATGGTCAGAATGAGATGAGAATGCCTGCATGTAACAGCTATTCATTCAAATTGCCTGGGAATGTAGAGCAGAGAGAATATCAGATCTACCAAAAGTTGAAACACTGACCTGATTTTGATCTCAGTTAAACCGTGTGTTTGAAACCCATGTCAGTGGCACTTAACTCAGATTTATATCCATGTAATTGAGAATGGTATCTGATCCTCTCTGGTTGGTCTGTCCCCTTAGATTATCTTACCTCATGGGTTATAAAGATTCATCCTGTCTTTTCTATAACCTGTTAGAGACATGTCTCTCTGTGGTCAGGTTATGTATGCCATTTTTGTATCAGTCTTTACTGGGCCTACCCTGTTCGTTATTGTAACCTAAAACTTTTTGAGTAAGTGGCAGTTATAGCAAGTGACCTATACTCATCATATGGTAATTATTAATGGGTTGAATATTTACTGATGTTACCATTTCTGTGTTCAAAAATACAGGGTAGTATGCGGAAGGAGTTCCTTAATATTGAGTGCCTTGCATTAACATTTGTTTGTTGTCTGAGGGATGGGCAAGGCTGCAAAAGTCTTTTGCTCTGTGTGCTTTAGTGAGATGCTGCGAGGGGGTTTCCAAAAGAGGTATAAATGACCACTGTCTGATGCTTTTCTAAAGTCTATCTTTGGAGGTGGGCTGGGCCAGGTCTTGAAAGTTGCTGAACCACCCTTTCTTCTTCTGCGAAACATGCACTTGTATGGCATCATAGGCTTGGCTTCATCCACTGATGATCTTAAACACATAACCTAACTACCATAGTTACCTTAGGTTTCTGCTAAAATCAACAGAGGGTGATAACATTTCCAGAATACAACTCAGTTAACTGAAGATGTGAACTGTCTTGTGGACTCACCATTTTATCTGCATCATATACAGGGAGCCCAGACTGACCTGGTTCCTAGTACGAAATGTTTTGAATTCTAGACCTCATGTTTTGGTGCTTTGCAGTAGAAAGAGGTTAATATGATATTTCTTCCTCACATACAAAATGAAGCAGATACTTTAAAATTGTGGAGGCATACCTGTGCCTAAGATTGATAGGGCTACATTCTTCAATTTTAAATCAAGTGCTGGAAGTATGTACTTTCTAACTGTAAAGGTTTTTGTTATGATTAATGCTTCTAGAACATTTGAAGATGTAAAATACTGACTAAATGATACTTTCTATTATGTTATTTTTGTTCTGTAGAGAAAAAAATAAAAAAAAGAAAATTTACTCTACAGTGAACACAGTGACCAGAAAGGTCTCTAGTACAGTGACTGTTCTTTGTGATGGAGAAGGTGCCAAATGGTTCAGTGCTCCTAGGTGTGCATGCGTCACACTTCCGTTCATCTCATTTTGAAGTGAAATGCTCTGGAAATTGAGTATATGAGCAATGCTAGCTAGTCAGGAAGATACTGGTAGAATAAAGTAAGTTGCTTGAAAGTAATTGTTTGGGAAATGCTTTGCAAAGCAGAACTGTAAAGGAGGTAAAATTTTCAGCTGGCTCATTAAAATGTGAGCACGTTATATTAATCAGTGAATTAGTGATTAATGTCCCATTTTATTTTCATGTAAAATGCATTATCTGAAAACTAATGTACAACTATCTCCAAGATACCTACCCTTCAAGTGTTTTATCTGTGAAGGTGTAGTTTGGTTACCCATTTATTATGAATTTCATCTGGTTTTCACTTTGAACATTGATTACACTGTTGAACTGCCTGTTATTCTGAAATTTGAGTGTTTTCCAGCTGAACTGGGACCTGAATCCAACAGATTTGTCTTCTCTAACTGACTACTCTTCCTCAAATGGATTTGTACAGAATAATTTCTATTTTTCAATTAATTTGTTCCTTCTGTCACTTTTCTAGATGCCCAAGGCCAAAAGCATAGGAGCACACAGGTAAGATCTCTAATAGCATTGAGGTGCCTGAATGTTGGATAGGTTCCTAGTGTGTTGTTTTAGGGAAAACTGAGTCACATGGCTCCCTCAGTGATTTCAGGCTCTGAATCTCAAAATACAAACCCAAATGAAAACAGTACCAATTTTTCTACTGTCCTTGTGATATAGACACCAAATCCCATTTTAAAATTTGATCTGGCCTCAAATTCATTGGCATTTGTTGTACTCCAAACACCTATATAACTTCTACAGTTCATTGTGTATTAAATTAATATACTTAAACATAGTATGTTTAAGTGTGGAGGCTTTCCTGTGGAAGGAGACTTAAGTATGTTATCCAGGATGGAGCTCTGGTTTGCTCCTGTGGGAACCTTGGTAGGGATGTTAAAGAAAACAGGCCTGTGGGTTTCACTGGGTTAAAAACACGACTGAAACTCACAGTCACTGTGAGCTAGCAACTGAAAAAATGGGATTTGACAACAAACCCAAAGTGTTTCTAGGCTTTAAGCAAAAGCCCTTAGGATTAATTAAGCAACCAAAGAGGGCTTTATCAGCATTGCAGTTTTGAAATTGGAGACTTTGAATTTTGCCTTTGCTCCAGAGCATTTTGTACCTCAAGCCTCAACCTTTACTTGGGTATTAGGGCAAATAGAAAAGACCAACTCTGCCATATTTGTAACTTACACAGGGAAGGGCATCACAAATCCAGGTATTAAGCAGTTTGGTTGTGCAAGTGTTCAGCACTGCTTAAGGCATTACCCCAGAAAGCACAACAGTAGGTTTGCCACGCTGCAAGGTGTCATGCTGATGTGCTGTGTTGTGTTCAACTCATCTTCAAAATCCTATGGTTCATTTGCTATAAATAGTGCCCTTCCTGGTAAATTATGCAGTGTTGTGTGGAGTAGTTCTCTTCAGGAGAAACAATTTTACTCTGAGTCAAACCAACATCTCTTGGCAACCTGTTCCAACTGTTTCAGTTGAAATCCATTACTTCTTATCCTATCACTACGTGCCCTTGCAAACAGTCCCTCTCTAGCTTTCCTGTAGGGCCCCTTCAGGCACTGTAATGCTCCTACAATGTCTCCCCTGAGTCTTCTTTCAAGCCCAACTCTTCCAACCTGTATTCGTAGGAGAGGTGCTTCAGACCTCTGATCATCTTTGTGGCCCACCTCTGGACTTGCATCAAGAGGTCCAACAAACAGGTCCATGCCTGTCTTGTACTGGGGACACTAGAGTTGGACATGGTATGCCAGATGAATCTTGCAAGACTGGAGTAGAGGGGGAGAATGACCTCCTTCAACCTGCTTGTCACACTACTTTTGATGCAGGTCAGGATATGGTTGGCTTTCTGGGCTGCAACCAGGCATTGCTGACTCATGTTGAGTTTCTTGTCCCTTAGGATCCCCAAGTCCTTCTCTGGATGGCTGCTCTCAATCTGTTCTCGGCCCAGTTTTGGATTGCACTGACCCATGTTCGGGACCTTGGACTTGGCCTTGTTGAACTACATGAAGTTTGCATGGGTCCACCTCTCGAGCCTACTAAGCTCCCTCTGGATGGGATCCCTTCCTTCCAATGTGTTGATCACACCATGCAGCTTGTTGTTGTCAGAACACTTACTGAGGGTGCACTCAAGCCCACTGTCCGTGTTGCCAACAGAGATGTTAAGAAGCAATGAACTGAAAACTGGAATTGATTTTCAGAACAGTTCAAGGGCTAGATCCTATTAGGTTTCCATCCCTCCTGCTATTGAACACTTCAGCCTTAAAAAATTTGCTTTGCTTTCTGAAGTAGGGGTGTCATGCCATTTTGCAGTAGTCAGTGTTCCTTCCCACTTGCAGCAATGTGGAAATCACCACAGGGACACAGAATGTTCATGTGTTCAGCTAGAAAAGCTATATCCCGTTCATAAATCTCTAAGTCAAATCTGAAATAAAAGTCATGCAGCAAACCATAAAATGAATTTTATTTTAAATCAAAACAGGGATCAGCAGATATAGCCTGGGATTTGGAAATGATTAAGTGTAAGATTCAGTTAAGAAGTTTCACCTCTCAAGAAAATATAAAGCAAACATTCTTATTCCTGACCTATAGATCTTTACTGTGTTCAGAATAATAAAATGTCTGATCCAATCACATATTGATGCAGAAGCTCTTGGAGCATTTTTACTGAGACATGAGTCAATAATAGATTTTGCAGTTTGGGCTTTTCTTTTCTGGTCAAATCATGTGTTAGCTTTAGCTCCTCCCCCCCTAAATTGTAGGTCCTACTGGTTGGTGTTGAAATGTTCTGAAGGCTGTATTTCATCTTACTTCTGCTTGTATTAGTGGGAATCTTGGTGTACATTGGGATTGCAATCCTGAAAGTCCAAGTATGCTCACTTTATTTCTTGTCCTGTACAGTCATATTCAGCAGACAAATTGAGATTTGGAAGGAAATGTATTAAGTATGTAAATCCAATGTCATAAGTGGATAAAATTAGAAAACTAAATTAATGGTGTGACTAATTGATTCAGTGCTTGCCTCCAGTTTTCAGCTTCGAATCCTAGAAAGATTTTCCAAGTCTGTTTAATCCTGTCTTCTAGGGACTCCTCCCTGCACTAACTACTAATCAGACTTTGCCTTCCTTTGTTTTGTCTCTCTGTACTTGTTTTTAGGGTTTGGAGCATGCTTTCCGGTATTGCAGGAAAGATGATTTATAAATCTCACTTCTCCAATTTAAAAGCCACGTTGCTGGTAATCTATCTTGACTAATGGTACAGATAACTGTCACATTTGGCTCCTGTTTCTCTTTATGTACTTTGTTGGACTAAGGAAACAACTGATATTACAATTTAGCCTAGCCTGTGTGATATGTTGAGGTAAGGCAATGCATTTGGAGCTCTGACATAAAACCCTAAAATAACCCTATACTTTGCATAAGTTATATATCACCATAAATTCCAGTGGGAAATTTGAGTCAGGAAGAATACATGACTGAGAGGGACTTTTGCCATTTCCAGTAGGGGATGTTCATACTTTTGATGTGAAATGTGGCTGCTTTTATTCCATGGAAGAATCTGTTATGGAGCACCCCTCTCTGTCTGCTGCCAAAGATAGTGATAGAGAACTCAACTACTAATCCCAGGCTTCACGTGTCACTGGGCCTGTTCACTGGCTAGCCCCTTCTCAGAAACAGAATGAGAAGGAGTGGAGGTTAGATTTGTAGACATGCACACAGAGAGCATGAGGAAGCTTTTCCCATGGGCAGAGAGTGTTTTGGGAGTGGTGCCAAGGTCAGGCATTTTGATCTCTGGGAATATGAGACAAGAGTCTCTTGTCTCGTATTCCCAGAGGAATATGAGATATGTATGATCCCATATGTAGGATCCCTATGCTTTTTCAAAATTTCTCACTGCTCTCTGTCCTGCTTTTACTTTTCTCAGGGGAAAGCTTTTAGTTCCTATTTCACCTAGATTCTTTGCAGGCAAAATTCTTCCTTTGGCATTTTCCTGTGAATTGGAGCAAGGGATGCTACTTTTGATTTGATATTATTTCCATTAAGCTTTGTCAGATTTAAGACAGACTCGCTGGAGCAGTGATCTCTGACTCTGAAGAAACCCTGTTCAAATCAGAGCTCTCCCCAAGAGCATGATACATAGATTGGCAGATCTGTCAAAATTGTCTTTAATCCAACATAGGTCTTCCTAAAAATCACTTGAGTGTTATTTACCTTTCATAGGCCTATTATAAATACATTTCCACTGTACAATTTAACATATAAATATCTCCCTCTCTCTAAAAATTCAGAAAATAATGATTTCAGTCCTCTGGAGCCTCCACTTGACATCATGGTAATGTAGCAGAGAGGAAACTGCTGCTAGTAGTTGTGAGATCTAATTCTTTATCTAGCTGTGTTGAAATATTTTACTTAAACCATCAATGATAGTTTCATCCAAAATAAAGAGCTAACATAAAGTAGTATCGTAGATGGGAAGAGGAAAGCAAATAGAGGTACCTGGTTTAGCTTAATCTGAAAAGTAATAACACTAAAACATGCTGCTGCATCAATTCTGTAGTTAGGAAACTTAAGCATCTGGAAATTAAGATGTGATAATACTAAGCTTTTTCAATAGAAACGGGATCCTAGAGCTGGGAGGATGTGAAAATATATGCTTAACTTAGCCTCATGATGAATGAAGCATTTATTATTAATTAATGCTTGGGAAGATAATGGTGTAATAATGTCATATTAAAGACCAAATGGCATAAACCTTCCAGGTTTCAATTCACATAAAATTTATACACACACTAAACTTTATCTGGTCAAGGGAAGCCATGAAGCTTGATACTGAGGTGGGATAGGAGATTCTGAAAGTAATTCTGGAGAGAATATTTCAAGATAAACTATTGTTCTGATTAAAAAAAGAAATATGGCTATTACGTTAACCTTTGTTTGCACTAGACTTCATAAAATTACCAAATTATTGCTTTTGCTGCAGGTTGTTTCTTCTTTCATCTATACACAGACTTCTCACGAAGAACTTCATTGACCTTTGATTGAGCAACTTGGTCTAAAATCAATTTTGACTCTGTACTCTGAATGACAGTTTAGACTATGGGCCTTCTGAAACCCTTCCAACCTAAATATTCTATGATTCTGTACTATACTGATGAGAGACCACAACAGGGCCTAAGTAACAGGGGATGGTTTTGAAATTTCAGGTACACTGGAAATGCAGGCAGCTGCCACAATCCAGACAGAAGTATAATTATACCTTTCACCATTAACTGACTTGAATTAAAATCTGCTTTTCTAAGGAAGCAAAAGAGGAGAAACAGATGTCATTGAATTAGGAAGGGAAAAATGGTGGTTAGGTGCTTTAATCCATTTAAATTTGTGTGCTTGAAAATGTAGTAATAGAAGTTTTGGGTCATTATTTCAGGAGGAATTAGGTGCTAGTAAGTGTTTTGTAAGGGACAAAGTTACACTGTCCTGGAGAATGTCAGGAGGGCAGTCAGCATTGAGGAGCTCAGGGGTGTTGCATCAGGCATTCTGCACACTGCAGCCTACGCTGGCACTACAGAGGTGTGTTCTCACACCTATGAGTTTGGCTGTTCTCTCTAGGAAGCAGGTAAGTTTCAGCTGCAGTTTCACCTTTTCTTTTTTTCTTTTTTTTTTCTTCTTTTCTTCCCCCCTCAACCCCTTCTTTCCTCTTGGCTGGTATTCAGGCAATTGGTTTTCAAAAATAATTCTAATATTTTCTTTGCTCAGCCTGACTGGTCTGTAGTCATTGGCACCTGTGTTTTGTGCACTGAACCGAATGACCTTTTCTACCTGCTCAGGACAAATTATTTTTTTACCTCGGTAGAGATGAGCACTTTCTTCATCAACAGTGAACATGTTGATTTAAATCTAAGTGGAAAAACTGAACACCAGCATACTAGTTCCAGCAGGCAGCCTTAATTTATATGCTAGCAAGTCTCATGGATTTACAGCACTCTTTTATTCAGAACAAAAATGAGTAGTTGCCATAGTTACCACAGAAATCACAAGATACTATACAAAACTGGGAGATAAAAAGCATTATCATTAAAGGACACATTTGCCAATGAATTAGAACAGCCTTTTGCTTTTGGTAATGTTTTAACCAATAGAGTGATGGCATCATGCCAGTTGCTATTATATGGAATGCTCAGCCTGACAGAATATTGAACCTTTCATGGAGTGACTACACAAACGTACAGCTCGTGCATTTCCAAATATGCCTCAGACATATCCCTGGAATATTACTAGAAACTGTCATATGGAACGAAACTGATAGTTTGTTTTTTTTTCATACAAGAAAACATTTTCTTTGTATGGGGAAAGTATATTTGTTTTCCATCACCTATTTTTAAAGCATGAGAAAAAAAAGTTCATAATTCTGGTAGACACATTTGGGTTTTATAACCTCTCTTGATACTTTGCATACAAAATGGCTTGGCTTTGCTGAGAGTTGCACTGCTCCTGAAAGCAGTGAATCCTGTTTATAACAAAACTTTGGCCACCTTCTTTTCTAAGAAACTGTCATGCTTCTGCTAGCTCGTGTTGGTAGGAATCAGATAGCTATATATAGCCATCTATACCAATATGGCTTCTTGCCACTGAGCATAAGTGACCTGGATTTGAGTGGGTAAGGCTCTTTGGAGAACTTTACAGCAGTATTTATTAAGACTGGGGAGTTCACTGGAGGAAAGGGACAATGTTGACAAAGCTGCTCAGGTTTAGGAATACAGGGAATTTAGAAGTCTTCCAAAGTCTGCCCAAATGTATAGCTAGCTTTGAGAAAGGTCAGGCTAAATAAACACAGTTTAATATTACTTAACCCTTTCCTTTCCTGCATCTTAGCTTTGCATTCCAAAGCTCACCATTACAAAATGGCAGGAGGAAGTTCACCTTTATGTATTTACTTAGGAGAAATATGTAACTGGCTAATGTTTTTTCAGGCTTTGAGCTGACTGTCCTTTTTCAGAGCAGTCAGGTCTTTCTCTAGAATTTATTTATATAGATATCCTTGATAAGGTCATCAAAGGTCAGTATCTTTTTGAGAGACAATTATAAAAAAGAGGTCATGATTCTATGTTAGAACAGAAGTACTGAAACTTATTAATATATCAAGAAAAACAAAGTAGGGTGTAGAAGTGCGTACTTTTGTGTCAACATAATAGCACGGAACGGTGACCAATTGCTCTGAAAATTCTAATTAAATCTAGTTAAGGATGGTGGATATGTATTTCATCTGGCATCACTGAAGACAAGTCCAACAAACAGTGAATAAGCAACATACTTATTAAAATCCTGTAAGATGGGTGAAAGTATATGAATATGCTTCTTCCTTAAAAATCTATAAGGCATTTCAAAATGACTCAATGCAAATTCACATCAAGTCTTGAACACAAACTCTCTAAAAATAGGTCAGTAGCTGTTGGCTTTATTTCTTACAGAAATATTGAAGCTGCTTTGTTATTTAAAAAGGTGGGTAGGCTATTTGTGAAACATAATTATGCTATTAGATATGATCTTAATTACAGTGGAAGAAAATAAACCTAGAAAAATCAGAGGATTATTGTCAAGACTCACTCAGGACTTTATGGATGTTTCTTTGTAGTTTATTTATACTTGTACTCTCAAATCTTTATTTTCTATGTCAGTTAAAGTAATAAACATTTTCCTCATAGTGCTAAAAATAATTTGCACAAACCCCCTAAACTATCAAAGCATAAATTGCATTTATAAGATATTTGAAGCACTTCTGGTGTGTGCTAAACATGCATGAACTGCCAATCACAAGCAAAATTCCATCCTGAGTATGTATCACAGGTTTATTTGTAAGTACTGGAACAAATACAAGGATCCAGAGTGTGCTTGCCGATCATTTTGTAATGTGCAGGTGATATCTGAAGCTCTTTGGGACAGTCCAGTAGAAATACTAATTTAGCAAAAGATTGTATCTTTGAATAAAGCCTACTAGAATAGATCACATTTAAGTATTCTTTATTGACTTTCTTGACAAATCTGATGACTTCTATTTTGAAAGTTGTTGCATGCAAGTATTCCTCTGAGACAGTCTAGATTTGAGGTAACCTCTTTCCTTACTGTTTTTTTATTGCTCCTCTATTGGCTCTACTGCAGCTTCCCATAGGAATGATCAGGAACCACAGTGGGGTCTAAAAATTTAACACTGTAAAGACTATGGCAGCTCCAACAAAATGCCATCATCATTATATAAGAAGCCTTTACATATCAAGCCTTTAATTATATATTTTCTTCCCTGACCAGCTGAGGAGGGGAGCAATAAAGTGACCACTCCCCCTGCCATGCACACATATTTACGCAGGGAAAGTTATTCAAGAAAATGCATTTTTGGGCACATATCCAAGTTTTATGAGTAAAATAGCATTGGATGTGAAAGCAGAACCATTTCAAATGATTATGTTACCCAGGCAAGAAAAAACCTCAGAATGTGATGCAAAAACCAAATGATTGAATATTCGTGAGAATAAAACTGATTTAAACCAAAATTGTTACAGTCAGCCATTTATAAGTAATCCATAGGTTGAAATTTGTGCACCATATATATTTGATAAACAGCTGGAAATTGTAAACAATGAAGTAGAATTATTCAAATAGCAGACAATCTAATGATCATGAAAAGCTTGTTTAGCAGCTTGATTGTTTTTTTACTCCTCCCCTATCCCCTGAAAAATATTCCCCTGTGCAGCTTTAATGTATCATAGGGCTAGAACATCACCAGCCGTGTTTAATGAGTATAGGATCAGGTCCTGGAATCCAAATTTCTGATACCCCCAGGATTTGATGGTGTTGGCAGGTGGCTGCATCACTGGTTATTGTAGCACAGAATAGCCCTGCCTCATGGCTCATAGAAGGGGTTGGGGAATGTGTGACTCACTGGGAGACACAGTCCAGCACAGTAAACACCTCAGATGAATTCCTTGCTTGGCACTGTAGTTATCTCCAAGTGAATTTTGTTGCTTGTCACAGCAAATTATTGAGGAATACTTCTGTTTTCTGCAGCAAAAATAACATGGCACAGCAAGAAAACCAATACATATAGGAGCTGTGATTTTCCAAGCTCACAGAGCAGAATCAACACTAGAACAGAAATTGCCTGCTTAATTTGCGAAGTATAGTCTTCTGTCTAGCTCTTAGCCTCTTGTAATCAACTTACACCTTTTCATAAGGCTTAGGAGCTTTTGTGGTTGGTTATCATCCCTCACATTTCCAACTTTTAACTATCTATGGGCCTGTGGCACAGATACACTAGAATACTACCTCCAAAATAGTGGCAAATTTTAAATGGGGATAATAATAGTATTACCAGGAAATGGTGGCAATATAAAGATGGGTATAGTGGCAGTAACTAGCAGATGCTCAGAGAAACTGGACATTCTTCTTATTCTGAATTCTTTTACTGGCAACACAAGTTTAACTTCACATCACTTTAGGCTTGCTTGAAAATCTTGCTTGTTAAAATCTTTAACAGAAGGCTGTAAATAATATAGGCTCACTAGACAGATGATGCTTTAAGCTGTCCTCCTTACAAATGTAATGATACCACTCAGTCAGGGAACAGAGACATTGCAATGTAACTGCTCAGGTAGCCGGGAGCTCAAAGTAAGAGAAGGTGAATGGTTAGAATGGTTAACAACCTAAGCCCAAGACCGAATGTAAAAAAAAAGTGGGTTTTGAATTAAAAAGACATGTGGATGCATAACTTCTTTAAACAACATCTCAAAAATACAAGAGACAAATATGACAAATCATGCATTATCTAAAGACATATTACATCCAGCTCTTTACTTATTCATGTAATATTGTTGCAAAGTGGTTGGATACTGTTATGGCCATTAGCTTGCAAGCCACTTTAACCACCTCTCCCTGAAGTTTCTTAGATAAAGAGCACTGTGTATCCAAAATGTGCAAAGGCAAACCTCTATGTATAGTGTTTTTAGTTACAACATTTTCCAGAATTAGTGACTAGAAAAGATGATCTTGGATTGTGAGGACTAATAATAGATGCTAAACTAATACAACAACAATTATTACAATCTTGCACCATTTCCAGAGCTCAGAAAGAACTGCTCCCACCTGTTTCCAATACAGAGCATATTGGAGTCAACAGCTGAAGAAACAAAGTGGTAAACCTATTGCCTACACCTGAAATTCATTACTTTTCCTTAACAAGGTATTTCTTCTTATGACTGCTTCCATATTTAAGGGTAGCAGTGAGTTTCCTTAAGGCAAAAAAAAAAAAAAAAAAAAAAAAAAGAAAGAGTTCTGTGTTCATGTGTAGAAGCTCTATATTTTGTCAGTCTGAGGAACAGAAAGAACCTCGGGCTCATTGGATCCTGTGCCTTAGGAAGAAGGAAAAAATGGACTTGGTGCAGATCTTTCAAAACAGATATAAAGGTGGGTTTATATCAGAAGTATCACAGTAAATTTCATGAAACTTTTAGTGTTTCTTCACATTTGTGAGTCAACTGTCAAATCAGTGTTATTTATTTCACTGTAGAGCTCTGTTTGCACCTAAGATTTTTTATGTTGTGTAATTCTAAAGGAAGTCTTTGATGACAGACATGCAATCATGGATGATGTTTCCTCTCTTCATCGACCTCTAAAGTGTTGATTGCTTTGTTTGTTAAGATATTCTGTTTCCTAAGAGTCATTAGATGTTTCCTCTCTTTTTCACTGAGAAGTTTTGATTAGGGACATACAAATAAATTTTATTTTAGGAATCCCAGTCCTGAGGAATAATCAATATTAATGCAAATTCTATTTAATGAAGCTTGTAGCAGACAATAGCAGGCAGTAGTGATTTTTATAAAATAGCTGTTTTCATTGTCTTGAACTGTATGACTGTTTTTGTACAACATATAAACAACACGTTCCTCAGTATTTGACTTTGAAATTTTGCTAGTGTCTGCTGTCACATAGAGTTATGCTAGCTATCTACTTTGATGACATCTTTATATTGGCATGTAGAGTTTCTTACTCATGCAGATGAAATATGTCAGCACTGGGCCTTTTCCTTCAAGAAATTTGGACACACACTTTCAGCTTGTGTCCACCTCTGAAAGCTCTTTTCATCATTCAGTGTTTTGGATTTTTTTCTACAGCAAGACACTCATTTGTGTCTTGCCTTTGTCTCCCTTTCACTCCTTTCATGTTTCCATAGTAAAAATCTACTTTGCACTCACTTATATCTTGTCTTACAGCTGAGTAAGGAGAGACTTGTTTTCTGAGTTTTGAATTCTCATTGTTTACTGTTGCAAAAATAAATAACATATAGGAATTTGGATTTTCCAGCTGGGAAATATGATAACACAGTAGAACTAAAAATTTCAGTGAAAGGTTGAGAGGCTTTATAGAAGCTTTAATTAGGACCTTTAAAAGTTAGGGTAACTTTTATGCCTGTAGAGACAACAGCTGTGTGTAGAATCCTGTATATGTGGTGATATGGAGGACAGAGTCTGCTTCACAACACTTCACTAATGCTGTAAATCTCAAAAAGGTTAGAAGTCTTAACACTTTGACAAACCTAATCCATACTTGCAGTTTTCAGGTTGTGTCAATGGTGTCTTGATGATATATTTTGTTGATGATGTTTTCATGTGAAATACCCCCTCTGTAAGTTCAATCTTCGTTACATGTAGTGTCTGAAGGGAGGAGCTTTAAGCACTGACCCTAGTGATGTACCAAGAGAAGAACCTGAGTCATACCATGAAGGAAAATGCAGTGACCAGGAGTCATTTCTAGGAGGCTCAGCAATATAAAGAATTACAGAAACTATTGCTTGGTTTATTCTTCAGATTTTTTCCTTATTTTATGACAAAATTCATATAATCTGATTTTCAGTGTAAGCGATGCCATTCTGAAGGACAAAATACAGCAAAGTTGCTATCCAGCTAACAGCTGGTCAGTGGAAAAGCACAAGTGCAATAAAGCGAATGAATAGCTTCTGTACCCTCCCCACCTGCTTGCTGGTGTGGGAATCTTTCAGGTATCATGGAAATTTACTTCTACTTTGTGAAATGAATGCAAAATTTTCTTCTCTGCTACCAAACAGCTTCCATTCTGATGTTTAACTTGACAGTTAATTGCTCTTACATTTAGGTGCACCAGTAAATCCATCAATACAAAGATACTAGACTGCATTCTTCAAAGGACTTCTCTTTTCAACCATTTTCAACCAGTTCTGGCCTACCTACTCAGTAATGCTCTCTGCTTGCATGATTATTTCCACGATTTCTCAATTGTAAACCTTTAAAATTCATCCTGAAGTTTCCTAGCAAGCTATCCTTTATGCAACCAAACAAAATTTAAAGGATTCAAGAGTAAACCCTAAATAGCTTCCTTTGAGGATATGGTCAGTAAGACAGAAAAATGTCAGTGATATTTTGGAAACTCCCTGTGCTGTTTGAAGGGGGGAAGGAGAGGATTTGAGAGTACGGATGAATCTGGGAAAAAGCAAAGGGTGAGGAGAGGGTGCTTTAATATTTTGTTTTCTTTTTTTCCTCTACTCTGCTTGCTAAGAAATTATTTTTTTATTAATTCTGTTTTGCCTGTGACTGTAATTAGCAAGTGGTCTCTCCTTGTCCTTATCTCAACCCACAAACCTTTCATTATATTTTCTTTCCTCTGTCCCACTGAGGAGGAAGAGAAGTGATAGAGCAGCTTTGGTGGGCACCTGTCCTCCAGCTAGGGTCAACCCCACACATGTTAATACAGTGCCCACAGACAACTGTGCAGCTTTGCTACCTCCATGAAAATAGCATGGATCTGCACTTTGACCTACCAAAGGTGATGATATAAAAAACAGACCAATAATGCTTCTAAGGTGAAAACTAGTGAGGAAGTCAAGTGAAAGCATACACAGATGTCAGCATCAATCAAGCTTTGTCTTTTTGCATACTGATTTACATATTTTTGTGAGGCATGAAGTCAGAAGTTAATGTTTTGTGTGAAAAAGGCCATGGAAACAGATTTTATAGGCATGAAGGCGTAGAGAATGAAGTGAAAGGGAGGAATTAAAAAGTGCAGTGAAATAGATCCAATGTAAATGGAGAAGTAGAAAGGATAGTGGAAAAAGGAAATGTGAGAAATCACTTTGCATGTGCACAGCAAAACTAATTTGGTGGTGGGATGGTCAGTCAGAAGTAGATCTTCCACTGTAATTAATATTGTGCTCCTGGGAATTAGGAAGGATTGCTCCAGCAAGTGCATGGGGAGTGTGGTTGATCCTTCTGCAATGGTTAGATGAATTCATAGAGCTGCTCATCACAATTCCGTGGAGTTCAGAGGCTGCTGTGGTACCACTGTGCTTGATTATCTTGCAGGACTTGACATTGCTTTGCAGTTTCAAGAGTTCCACCTGTTGACAACTTAAAAGGCATTTTGTTGCCTATAGATTTCTGTAAAATAATAGAGGTTTTTCTCTGGTGTAAGGCTAGTTCATTTTCGGAAGTAGAAAACTGAAAAGGTGAAAAAGAACATTTTCTCAAGGGCTAGAAAGGAAACACCAGTCTGATGAAAAATCCAGGAATATGAAATAACAATTAGTAAAATGAATGCAAACCTGACTTATCTTGCTGACTGATAAGTATGTACTTTCTTATTGGCTTTCTGCTAGTCCATTTGAAAGCTGTTTTACTGCTGCACTGATCTAATTTCTTTCAGGCAAGGTTTCAATATCCTTTCTCTTGTTTTAATGTCACCTTGCTACATGACTGACTAAAAGGAAGATATCCAGTGAGAATGAGTATATGAGAACCTGGGCCTTAGTACTATGTTTTCTATACAATGTAACTTTGGAAAAGATGATTTATAAAACACAAGATCATCTTTTTTTCTCTACAATTCATGGGATACCTCCAAGCAGAGAAATGTGAGATACCTTTTTT
>VZTU01020553.1:6633-49064 GCA_013400835.1 Zapornia atra | reverse complement strand
CTGGAGCAGGGGAAGGGTGTGAGGAGTCCTTCCCCCTGAGAAGGAAGGAGAGGCAGAAACAACTCACGATAAACTGATCGCAACCCCCCACTCCCCATCTTCCCCTGTGTTGCTTAGGGACAAAGGAGGGAGAGAAATCAGGAATAAGGTTGAGCCCAGGAGGAAAGGAGAGGTGGGGAGAGGTGTTTTAAGATTTGGTTTTATTTCTCATTATCCTGCTCTGTTTTCATTGTGTGATAAATTGGATGCACTTTATTCTGTGTTGAGTCTATTTTGCCCATGATGTTAATTGCTGAATGCTCTCTCTGTCCTTATCTTGATCCATAAGCCTCTCAGTCTTATATTTTCTCCCCTGTCCATCTGGGAAGGGGGTTGTGATAGAACAGCTTTGGTGGGCATCTGGCCTCCAGCCATGGTCAACCCACCACATTCACACCACTCAGGGTGGTCTCCTGGGACACTGTCCTAAACCTCTGTGCAGAATTACTGAGTGCTGTCTCACAGCTGCCGTGTGCCACTGTGGAGCTGCTCCTGTGGGAAACACTCTTGCAGCCACTCTCAAGTCAGAAACAGAGTCCCAATTGTTTAAAAAGAGGAAAACTTTTCATATGAAGCTCTGGTAGTATTTTTCTGTATTGGTAAAATTGCTTGTTCCTGTTCTCTATCTCATGGAGCCCCAGAGAGTTTTGAGGAAAGGTGCAGTGATCTGCCCTGGTTGAAAGACTTACATAAAGTTGTGGTTTAATACCACTTTACGATGTTTGCTAAGCCAAACTGGACATTCAGGTGAAAAGTATGATATTCTGTCTAAAATCAGTATACAGTTCTTTTACTCATCTCTCTCCTGGCATACTTTTTAAAATTTGTGGGTTTTTTAAAATAATATTACCTCACTGAAGGAGCAGATTGCTAGGAATTGTATGAGTAGGTGCATGAATAGTGGAAATAATGAACATTAATTTTCCCAGTCTTCCAGTTTGGATTTTTTGCTATCAAAATAGTGTACTTAAGCTTAACTAAGGCTATTCACTCAGTGGGAATTAGGCTTTCCTTCTTCTATTCATAGTCCTACTTTCATTAAATTTGTGGGAACTGAATACCTTTGAGAGGGCTTATTCCAGACACACACACACTCACAAAAAGAGAGAGAGGGAAAAAAAGACAGTGCACAACTTGGCCACTCAGTTCAAAAGTTTGAATAAAGAATGGAACTAGAGCTGCAGTACAAAAGTTTAGAAGTTGTGTTCTCAGAAATCCAGGCTTAAGAAAGAATGAAAAAGTATTCTGGTGATTTCCAAGTAGCTTTTTCACCTACTTCCTACTAATAATATTTGGTCTCATTTTATTCACTTGATTAAAAGAAAATAGTAGAGAAAAATGGGCAAGAAAAGCTGATTGTAACAAAAAAACTAGTTATACTGGTTGATTGGTTCAACTGCACACATTGTCGGCTCCTGAATCCTTACACTGAAGTCTTCTGTCTGCCCTCTCTTGTGTATTTCTCCACCTCTTTTGTTGTGGTACACACCAATCTTCTAGGTTTGGCAGAATTTCTAAACACTTTTGGAACTCTTGAGACTTGGTTGCAACCACTTACAGTACTATAGGTAACCATGGCTATTCCTGCCCTCAATTGTGAAACCCTGGGAAAAAACATCGGGAGTGCAGACACAGAGCAGTGGGAAGAGTCACAGCATCACGAAAGCAAGGAGGTCTGAGTCCTGCCTAGGATGAAAGAGCCTCTCTGTGCCTAAGATGGAAATCCAGCTCCTTTCAAGACAGAAGAGCCTCTGGCCATACACAGGGAGTTCAAAGTGCTCTGTACAGACCTGCCATGCCAAATGGGGTTTAACTTGCAGAGGGCAGCTTAATTTCCAGTTTCAGTGGAGCCACACTGGGGAAGGATTGAGCTAATAGGTATTTCATACAAAATAGGAAGCAAAACACACAATTTCTCATATAGTACATGGGAAAATATAAATTTTCTATACCTGTCTTCTCTTAGTAAAACTCTTCAAGTAAACTCTTCAAGTAAAACACTGCTTTCCTGCACAGTGTAACAAAAATGATAGCTGCTTCAAAAGTTGTGTTTTGTCACTTTTTGTGGCATCTCCTGTCTGCTCAATTATTCACTGGCCTAAGAGACCAAGTATGAATCATCTGGACTTGTTCAAAAGCTCATGGTATGAGCTGCTGAGCTAGAGAAGACTTTTTATTCACAGGTAGATGAACAGCAAAGTTTCTGTTGAGACAGAGGCCACCTAGTGCCAAAAAAGTATGATATTCTGCAGGATGGACACCCTAGTACCGGGCTGAAGTCTCCCAGGTACTGTGGGAGGAAGAGCAGCTGACAATTAATAAATAAACAACTATAAAAATATAATTTTAGACTCAGTTGTTGAATCAAAATAACTCATTTTGATCCTGGCAGAAATCCTAAGTATTGAGTTATTTTCAGGTTATTATTCAATTTTAACACTTGTTAAAAAAAAAAATTTCTGAAAATTATAAATATAACTTTTAGAAAGGGAGAAATAATTAATTTTGTCACCTTTAAAGTGTATCCTTTTATCATGTTTCATATCTTTTCATTATCCAAAATCGCCATCAAATTTGACCCGAATTAGTTAAGGCCACACACTTGTTGAGATTAAGCTTTAACAAAAATGTTAAACACAGTCATTAAATCACCATGTCACAAGAAAACAGAGTTCAAAATCTTGGTTTTATTACAAGTTTTCTGTAAATAACGTGAGGAAATTTATTGTTCTTCCTATGTTAACGTGTCTAGCCTTTTGGCTCTTCTGGAACCCCACCACGCAAACACACTCCCAGTCTCTGAACAGGTTACAATTTGAGTCCTAGGCACAAAACCAGGAGAGGAAAAACAGGATGGAAAAACGATGAGACAATTCCAGAACGTGTTATGTATAAAAACTTTCCCTTCCCATGCTGCTGTAGATTTTGTGTATATATATTTATATATATATGTGTATATATATATATATAAAAGCAAAAGAAAAGACTTCAGAGCAGACATTATCTCTTGCTGAACGCATAGTGAGCCACAAGCACACCACCTAAGCAATATGAATAGTTTTGGTTCTTACCAAAAGGCCTTTGTAAATACGTATCTGTTTCTAGATTTTTCAAATTCTGGGAAACATACAAGGCATTGTACATTTTAAGAGGAAAAGTACAAGCTTGAAGCACACTGGCTGGCCTTCTTACTCCACTACCTCTTACATGCTGCAAAGCGAGTAACCCTTCTGGGCATCTAATTCTTGTGTTCTGCAGATGCTGCAGGTGCCTGTAGTTCTTCCTCTCAGTTCTCAGTCATACCTAAGACATGTTCCTGCACTAGACAGTATGAAACCCTAATTATTCACTTCAGTGTAAAAAAATATGTTCCTCTTTAAGGGAAAAGTAAGCTATTTTACACTTTCCCAGAATGACCATATTGCTAGATGGGGCAGAACAGGTGAAGGTCAAATATTTGCTCAGGGCTAGGATGGCTGATGTACCTAAGAACCTGTAGCCAGCAGCACAGTAGGCAGCAGCTACCACAATGTCCAGGCACAGGACAGATACAGAAAATGTAAATTCATATGCTGTTTCTCAGATGTTAAATAACTTCTCTAGACAACTTATTAACTCGTTGCTTTACTTGTTAGCTGTGCTATATTCTTGTAAGCAATTGACAGAAATTGTCAATTTACAGTTCTACTTAAAAGCTAGCTTTTTTCACCTATGCCTTTTCTTGTTTTGTTTTTTTGGGTTTTTTTTAGTCCATGCAACTGCTATCAGAGGTGAGCAGCAAATTTCTAATCAACACATTTAATCACACTGTCTCTTCAGAGGGCCACTGTAGTGCTCACGTAATCTCATTTGTCTGGGTTTCTGGAAATTACTTGGAAAAACAACAGTGTGCAGCTGCAGAAGTGCTGCAGGGTGAATAGGTAAAAGAGGTGCTCCAGCCACTTCCTCAGCTCCAGCATTTCTCCCTCAATTTAGAAAATACAGAGGATCCAATTAGCAACATTGAATAGGGTTTCCAGAGCTATTGATGGGGCTCTGCATGGAGCACTTCACCCAGCTAGAGAAATAGCACATCTAACCCAAAATACAACCCATACTACTAACACGTTTATATTACATTGGCTAATTGGCATTGGAGAAACTAAAGTCATCGTGACCATTGCTTAGGATTTGTCATGTAGGCACATCAAATACATGTTGGAGATTTCAATGGGCAAAACTGACAGCAAGTTAGAGGGGCACCAACTGTTCAATTTATCTCATTAACTCCAGGCTCTTAAGTAACCTGTCCTTCAGAAACGCTTCAAGAGATTTCATTGACTGTAGAGTGAACTGAAGGAGATTAGCTCCTAACTTGACACCTCAGCTGGAGTGAATCAGCGACCAGCAGACAAAGACACAAGTCTGAATCACAGCTGTACTTGCTACTTGTGAACAAACCTTCCTTTACCCCTCTTCTCTGCCATCCCTCCCTGCTATCTCCCGAGACTGGAAAGATCCCAAAGGCAAAGGTCACCTCTGCACGTTCATGTGACACTGAACCCTGCAGGGTCCAGATTTTCACTGGGGTCTGCAGCAATTATTGATGCATAACTTTACAATCTGAATTACTACATCACCAGCAGAACTCATTTTGACAAGGCAACAGTACATGTTAAAAAAAACCCACCCTCTGAATTAGATGATTCTAATGGAAGTACAATCTTCTACATCTGAGTAGAATATTAATGTAGAATTGGAAACAGCACCTTAGTAATAGAAGCCTAGTCCCTAAGTTCTCTATGTATTGAATGAACAGAGATTGGCATAGCCAGATGGCAATTCAGATCCTAGGTAGGCTGAATTGACCCCTGGAAGTGTCTGTGAATATTAACAGTTCCCCTTAATGATTTGGAAAGCACGTCTTAATTTACACTGAAACCTCTAGTGTATTCCTTTCCTTTCCCACCCGACTCACAAAACATTGACATAGAAGACACCAAAGCAGAAAATCCCTCAAAAAAAGAAGAAAAAAAAAAGTCTTAAAGATTTGATTTCATCTTCTTCTTCTTGGAGCTGTCTATGCAACAGATTATTTTAACCTATTCAGTTGCACTTTCTGGACTAAAACACCATTGCAAACTGAAAATATATAATTCTAGATTTTAAGTAATAGATCAAAAAGTATTTAAGTACTATATAGTACAGCAAAAGGGCAAATTCTGCATCCATTGACAGAAACATCCAAGGTCCCATTCTTTTGCAGATTCTGGCTTTAAATGGTAGGGCCACTACAGAAATGCCATCAGAACTGTGACTACTGTAAATGATGGGGAAGAGAAAAAAGAACATGAAATTAAGTCACCCTTACACTGATGTATTGTTTTTCCCTGTTTCCATGAGCATAACAATTGAAGGGGGGAAACCTGGACATAGGGCTATTCATATGAACAGCTGCTCCTGCTAATTGCCTGTTGGTTTCTAAACTCCTTATTGGAAGGCAAGGGAACAGCATTCCCACCACTGGAACTATTAAAAGGTCATCTGTTTCTATCACCAAACCAGAAATGAAGACTCATCTCACCAGGATGCTTAGTCAGGAAGTTTAGGAGGGAACTGTAGCAGAAAAAGATTCATTTGTCTTAAATTCTGCTACTGTATTTCTACCCAAGATCTTTTCTATTTCCACCTGCTACGATGGGAGATTCTGCTTGGAGAGTACCATGACAGAGGTTCCATTAGAACCTGCATGTTCACAGGTAGCATAGGAATGCATTAAGGTGGGAGTATACATGGGCAACCAGAGACATAAAAAATGAGATGGGAATAACATTCCCTAAGAGAGGAACTCCATCCTCAGTTGGAAACTGAGATCTTTTTCATTAGCCTTTTTGTGTGGATTTCAGGCTGGGAAATAAAATCCCAGGCTACTTACTTTTATGAGCCATTCATAGCTATTTGAAGCCTCTTCTGTAACTGTTTGTACATAGCAGGTATTCAGCAAGAGAAGAGTGGAAGCAGAAGGCAAAACACAACTCAACAGTAACATACCAAAAAAACCTTTATGAATAAAAATCTATGGGGGCCAAGTAGATTTTTCCCTGGGAGACGGTCATTAGACCATGAAGGGAACTGTTCAGATCTATCAAAAACATCTCAGGGATGAACAAAAGCAGGGTCTGGATCCTAACCCACTGAAGGTGATAGAAAGATTCCTGCTAAACTCAGCAAGGTTTGGATCAGGCTGGCAGCTGCTCATCAGGCATTTGCACCAACAACTTATTAAGACCCTATGTTAGGAAACAATTTAATGCATCCACAGAAGTCAGAGGGTTTTAAAGAGATACTTCAGTCATCTTCTGGCTCAGGCTTTAGAATACATCCAGTCTCATCGAGTTTATGTAAAGAGCAGACATCATGAAAAATGTAATCAGCTCAGTAAAAGCTGAGTATTAGCCAATGTTAAAAGCCCACAACACTTTGTTCATTATCTATATGTGATATGAAATCCAATAGAGGAAAGGGTTGGTGGATACTGTATACAGTATGGATTTTTCATATTGCCAACAATTAATTTCTCCCACAAATGAAACACCTTTCATATTATTTTGTCAGGGAAATACCAACTTGCCATCAGTAGGGTCTTTTGGCAGTGTAATTTATATTTACTTTTTACACATCTGTTATCATTATGGTTTTCTGTTGTTTTGGTAGTGGTTTTTTGTTGGGGGATTTTGGGTTTTTTTTTTTTTTAGGTTGGCTTTTTTTTTTTTTAATGTCCTCTTCCAATTCTCCTTGAAAATTGAAAAGGATTAGGTTAGTGTTTTAAGCTAAGAGCGGGAAAGATGGATAAAAATACTTTCAAAGGGATAATATGCTGGAGATTCCTTGCTGCCAATTGTCCCTAGGTGGGAGGATTTTCCATATTATTGTTTTTAAAACCTCTGTGCAGTTTATAATAATTTTTTGCTTCTTCAGTCAAAGTAAACTGGCCGAGGTATCACTTAGCTTCATTCCCTGAGACCTGACGAGGGGTCAGCAATTACCTTGAACTGATGTCTGACATTAGCAAATAGACAATCTCCTCTTGTTTCCCACTTGGTGAATCAGCAGTCCCCATGTTAATCGTGTCGACAGATTTTGCTAAAGTGGAGGAAAGGGAATTCCAGGTTGACAAATAGGTCCCTGGAGAAATGCACCTGTCAGTTACAGGAGAGAATACATGGCACTACAGAGGCAAAAGCAACAGGATGGATCTGTGCCACTGAAAATGATATTCACAGGGTCATGATGAAATGGAGCTACACTGATGCACGCATGTTACCAGGGCAGCATGAAACCAATAGTTATTATCCACCACAGACCCCAGAAAGAAAACCCAAAACAATACAACATCTAAAAACACAGCAGCACAGAATCAGGAGATGTACTGGTCAACTGACTTGGTTCTTTTGTTTCTTGCTGTATTGTTATCCAACACCTATACACCATTAACAGCCCAGTAAGTCTCTAGTTCCCTGTTACCCAAAAAACATTCCCCCAATCAGTTATTCCAGAGAAAGGTACTAAACCTACTAAAACTTACTACCCTCCTGAAAATTTTCTTTTAGAAACTTCAGAAAAAGACCCTAATATATATATACTTCTTTTTTTTCTTTTTTTCCCCACTTTCTTTCCAAACAGGGCTTTTACTTCTCCCATAGTGGACATAAATCAACTCTTGGGTCAGATTCTGAGCCAGAACCAACTACAGCATTTGAGGTTTTAGACTTGCAAGGAGAAAATCTGGAACTTCTACACGGCTCAAAGTGGGAACTAAAATGTAAACACAAAGATCACCTTCATGACCTTTTGTGAGAAATATGATTTTAAAAGGAGTAGGATAGATGGAAACAAAGTCAGGAGACTGGGGATGGGAAAGAAGTGGCTGAGCCATGGGTTGGATACTCTCTCATCTTCCTCGCTGCTCTCTGTAACTCCCATTCTCTGTCACACAAAGGCAAGCCAGGGACTTGGCTGCACTCTGAGTTGGTTTCATCCCACATTGGGAGCTGCAGCACTGAATGTCCTCAGGGCCTCTCTTGACTCAGAAATCCCCATTACCTCCCCACTTCTGTTGCAGCTCTGCTCACTGCAGCACTTTGCTTGGGAAAAACAGCACCACCATGAGCTGGGGAGAGCATCTCACTGACATCTCCCAGAGCAGGAGCCAACCCTGCACAATCCTACAGCCAGAGCATGGCAAGACAAGGCAGAGTGAAACACAAAATTAATAGCACCAATATTGCTATTATCACATTAGCACAGACTCCAAATCCTTTTGAATTGCAAGACCATCCTGTGATCAGCCTTCTCAAACAAGTAATGGAAACGTAGGGAATATACTTCTCCCCTGCTGTCAAATTGTGTTCTTCTTTCAAGCAAAATGTAATTTTTGCTTTCAAAGAAGTAAAAAAGAAATTTCTTGGGAAGCTGGCATTTCTGTTTTAATAATGAAATGTACATCAATTCAGTTTTGCTCATCAAGAACAGAGAAGGTTTAAGAGTGCCCTGAATTTCCAGTGTTCAGGTGGCCACTGATGCCCAAATTAGCTCTGTTTCACAGCTGTTATTAGTAGTGCTTTGTGCCTGCTTCACAACTAACAAAACAGTTTTATATTAACAGAGGGACCTAAATAGATTTGTCCATTAAATGCTAGTACATTAGACCCAAGGTGTCCCTTACAAGTATCCCAGTGGAGTTTCTAAACAATCTTGGCTAGAGCAACCTTGGAAGGCAAGTTTACTGAGAAACCTCACTATTAATAATAATGCTTCCAGGGCTGAATGCAGGGTCTAACACAGTGCTGCTCTGGAAGTGTGACTAGAGCTATGCCATCCTAGTGGGAAGAGGGAAAAATAAACTGTTAGTACTAACATAAAGAAAAAAAAAATCCCAGCAGAGAATGATGTGATCAAAGATTTAGATTCAAAATCCATTACATTAAATAGAATCTTACCCTCCTCCCCCCACAACGAAAATTATATTCCAAGGGCAAGAAAAGTGTATTCCTGACAGATCAAAATAAGATTTTTATCTCTAGAGGGGAAAAGACTTGTTAATTTCTTGGTGGGCTGGGCAAAGCAATGAAATTCATATTGTTGTAATTATTAATTTCTTCAGTAAGTGTTAAATCTCCAGGTACTATACCTATTGGCTACCTTTTTTTTTTTTTTTTTCATTTCCAGCAAAGCTATTTAATGTCTCATCTTCTCAGAGGAAAGAAATTTGAATGGAATTAAGGATGCATGATCACAGCTACCAAAATGAGCAAAGACAGGGAGAGGGGCAGAGAGAAAAAAATAAAGCCCTGATAGTTGAGGCTGCCCAGGAACACCAGTGGAAAAATTACCTCTGCAATGTTAATTTGTCCTTATTTAGGTAGGTTTTCTATCCTGATCAAAACCATTTTTCACTCCTTCGGTTGTGCCAGTGAATACATATTCATTGCATCAGACCAAAAATATTTTATAGAGAGGGATACACTTTCAAGATGGTTTTGATCTAGGATTAGCACACTCACAGAAAAATGCCCAGTCTGAACACAAAACTCCTGCATACAATTCTGCCCATAATCCTTTTCTGAAAACCACCCGTAGCTTTGATTCCTGCTAACTTGCACATGGAACAAAGATTTTGTGACTGCGGTTCTGCCTCCAGCTCTCCTTTTTCCTGAGAAAGGTGTACCATTACAGCAGTAATGTAGCGTAGGCTGGACAGGAAAAGAAAGCTGGACAGAAGATCACTTGCTGGAAGTAACCGTCTGTTTTTTCCGTACTGTTCACCTTGGGGAACAAGCCTGATTCAGGCCTCTTTTCTCAAAATTGTGACCTGCTGTGGCCCATTATGGAACGACAGGACAATCATTAGTGGGGGTCTGGGACCAGTAGAACCAGTTGTTTGGGAAGCCTGCTGGGCAAGGGGACCCCACTGCATCATCTCCTGGAAATGTAAAAAAGAGGGGCCACCAGGGATGTGAACCGAGGCTCCCTTCATTCAAAGCCAATGCCAGGCAAGAGACAATTAAGGTTTCACTTTAGATGACACATTAGCCAGCAGCCTGATGCTTTTAAAAAACATATGAAAAAAACCTTAAGTCCCAATTAAGGAATTTGTTCGCCCCATATTATTTTTTTTCTAGTTGATTGAAAATGCTGAGATGGTTGTGCTGCGGGACAAGCCAAAAGGTTTTGCTTTTAATCTTTTATTTTCTTGGTTGTGGTTTTTTTTGTTGTTTTTTTTCCCCTTCTTTTTGCTTGCTCAGTGCTATTCATAAAGCATTTCCACCTAGGGACAGGTTGCGAGGGGTCCAAATGTGATGATAGTTTCCATATCACTACCTGAGACTTGGAGAGGCCAAGGGGGAACGTACTTCCTACCAAGCTTAATATTTTCAAGGAACAATGCCCGTTACAAACCCACAGTGCCGCTGGGCCCCAAATTCTTCTTTTATTAAGAATCAGTCAATGCAACTCCACCTTGGGAAAAATCAGTCTCTAAGCCTCAGCCACGAGTCTTGCTCAGAAAAGGGGGTTCTTGCCATGCCTTTCTGGTTCCCTCCCTTGGCCTCTCTGCAGAAGACCAGGATGCTAATTGGAAAAGCAAGGCTAATTAAAACCAGAGAGGCAAAAGAAACTGTGGGGGGAGTGGAGAAAGAAAGGGGAAAGAAAAAAAAAAAAGTTAAGTTCAAGTACATAATAAAGAACATTTCTGCCCTGCTGTTCCTAGGAGGGATCTCGTAACAGTGGTGCAACAGCCCAGAGGCTACACGGAAAAAAATTAAGCTACTGTGTATAACAATGAAAACATCAAGCCCTTTGTGTACCATCAAAATGGAAACCAAGAAACAAAGTTAAGATGCTAAACATGTGTTTGAGAAGCACTGAAGCATGCTGCATGTATTTGATTTCCACCTTGCGGGGAGTGCAGGGAGGCATGACTGAGATCTATTAAATCCAGTGATGGCCGAATGCTCCACAGGTGCATACAGCTCCAGTTGGGGCACAAACCCAAAAGTTCAGACACACTGATTTTGAAGGGTTGTCCCACCAGGCAAACGTGCTGCCTCTCTTCCCTCTAGAGAGAAGTATCTATCATCTCTTGGGAGAAGGTGTCACAACTTTTCTCAGCGAGGATGCTGAGAGATGTTACATGTGCTCATCCTTCAACTGGGTACTTTTGTTTCTCTATGGGATCAGCCTAGGTCCCATCCACCACAGCAGAGAACTGCCTTTGCGTGCAGGGAAGTGGTGTATAACCTGGAGATTGTAAGAAACCTCTCCTCACAAATGTGACATCCTAATTCCTCATGGCCTTTAATGCACTGGTGCATACAACAGCCTGCTGATAGAGAAGTGCCATCAACAAGACCTAGAAAAAATGAGTATCAGAATTTTAAAGGTGAGGAGATGCTTTTTCCCCCTTCTAATTAAAGATCTTTTTTGTGCTTAACTTCTCAAAGAATGTGTTGTGGTTGTGCCCCAGCTAGCAGCTAAACCCCACTCAGCCATTCCCTCACTCCACACTCCACACACACACACACACACACACACACCCCCTCTGGCAGGACTGGGGAGAGAATCAGAAAAGTAAAAGTGAGAAAACTCCAGGGCTGGGAGAAAGACAGTTTAACAGTTAAAGAAACCATCACACACATAAACAAAGCAAGACAAGAAATTCATTGTCACTTCCCATGGGCAGTCCGGCCATCTCCAGGAGAGCAGGGCTCCGTCACACCTATCAATGATTAGGAAGATGACAGCCATCACCTTAAATGTCTCACTCCTACTAATTGTTCCCCCAGCTTTATATGCTGAGCATGATGTCATATGCTATGGAATATCGCTTGGCTCAGTTGGAGTCAGCTGTTCCAGCTGTGTCCTCTCCCAACTCCCCCAGCCTACATCTGGTGGGATGGGGCAAAGAACAGAAAAGGCCTTGGCTCTGTGTAAGCCCTGCTCAGCAGTAACAAAAATACCCCTGTTATCAGCTCTGTTTTAGCACAAACCCAAAACATAGCACTGTAGTAGCTGCTATGAAGAAAATTAACTCTGTCCCATCCAAAGCATCACAATGATAACATCAGGCTAACTCTCAGATGATATAGAAGCTTTTCTTTTTTGTCCAGAGTCAAAAAGGCAGAAAGACACAATGAGAGAACACAGACTGACTGTCTTTTTTCCTTCTTCTTTCCTCTCTTTCCTGCCAGGGAGTTTCACATCTTTAGCAGAGTTCCCCAGTGCCCCAGTGCCTTTAACCCCTTTGCTGGCTCCACACAGAGCTCACTGTGTTTTCTGCAAGTGACTGGATTCTCCATGTCCCAACCACACACGACAAGGTAGGGCTTATGGTAACAACCATGAACAAGGTCATATTCATGACCACTCTTATTTTAACAACCCAGACGTGTCTCCTTCAGCAGTCACAACATACATCTCAAGACTCACTTTAAGGCCACTGAAGCACAAGAAAATCAAATATTTCCAAGTAAATCCAAAGTCTATAGGAATGTATTCAAGTCTTAACAAACAGCTAGGAAAGATTGGTTTTCCCCACTTTCATTTCAGGTGAGAAAGAGACTTGAATATTTGAAACACACAAAATACCAAACGGAAAACTCAATGTATAATCTACTTTGCCCTTTTCCTCCTTTCAAGCTACCTTTTGTTATCAGCTTAAAAAATTATCTCGTTAATAGGCTGCAAGGAGGAACACCATTCATGAGATATTTAGCTACTGGGTGTAGGGGGGAAAAAACAACCAAAGTTAAAGTAATATATATTGAGAGCTTGAACACTGTTTTGCATTACAACAGGGTTGAGGGTGGAAGACCATGTTACCTTCCAGCATTTCTGTCCCCCCCCAGTCTAACCATCCTTCCCCAACCTGCTTCAAAAGAGCTTAGAAAGAGTTCCTATTTCTAAGGGATTTTGACCTCACTTCCTTTGCTTCTTCAGGAGGATCACAGTAAGTATGATAGGACCTTAAGGACAAAGAGAGGAAAATAAATAAATAAAAATAGGAAAGGACAATTGCAGAACGGCCAGTGTTAATGTCACCATATAAAGGGTCTGTCAGCATTTCCATTAGAAACTCCTATTTTTAAAGGTTTATAACTTGGCCATAAAAATTCACTCTGAACAGCAGCTGGAAACTTGGCAAACAAAATCTCACTCAGCCTCGATTGATTTTTCTTCTTCTTTCGTTCCCCCCGTCCCCCATCCACCTTCATCTGCCATCATCCCCCTCCCCTTTCTTGTCCTCCTAAACAGTAAGTTAGGGTGGATCTAACCAAAGGAGTGCAAGAACAGGCATTCACCCCCCACTCTCAGATGCACTAATAGTGCTCAAGTTTTGCTTTTTCTGGTTCATAGCATTTTGCTTATAATGCCCGTAATCTTGTGGGGATTTTGCTGTACTTCCAGATACTTTGATTAACATATTCCCCAACAAATTTTCAGGCCGGAGCTCTGCTTTGGGCTGACTTCAAACTCTAAAACCTACAACTTCTTTTAAGAGAAATACTTCATTATGAAGAGACACACATCACGAAAGAGCATGTTGCAGCCAGTCCTTTGCGGCACGTGAAGCCCGGTCAGAAATGTCAGGATGGCTCAGCTAGAAATAGGAAATGCTGCGTCTCCTGGTCTGTGCTGGTTTTGACCCACCAAATCCCTTCTGTCATAGGAAGGGCTCATCTACATGGGATGTTTAAGTGAATATGACAGCAGCCATCTTGGCTGACACTTGAGACTAAACTGGAGACTCTAAGCATGAAGCTGTGCAACTTGAATTAAATTGCCAAGGCGGACGGACTCGGCATGGAGAGGGGATGCATAACATATGCTGAACAGCGGGAAGGCAGCTCTGTAGGTGTTAGGAGTGACTTGAATTAAATGCAGTTTGCCCTGGTACAAGTCACTCCCCCAACAGCAGCTCCGAGTATTCACAAATAAGGACAGGGAGAGGAAGGAGGAAAGGAAAATAGGTGTATCAGTTTCATTGTAAAGGCAGCTTAAAAAAGGAATCCTACTGACGGCAGGTTTTAAGGTGATGCCAAGCAAACAAATGTTGCAGAAGTGGAGCAAGGAGGCTGAGAATGGGAGGCACAAAAGGCTTAGAGTTCAGGTTCAGCATCATCCCAGTGTTTGAGATGTTTCTCTGAACTGCCTGAGTCAGCAAAAAGGAGACGACGATGGGAAGCAAAGGCCTCTATAGTGAGATTGTCAGTCCCAGTTTGCATTTGTGGGTGGGGGTGGAGAAGACAAAGTATTGATGGCCTGAATTTTGGGTAATCATCTATCAGGAGCATGTGTGGAATTATATTCATGCCTGCACACTGGATGTTGAATCCTACTGAGGTTTTTTTTTTTCCTCCACTGCATGTCAGAGTATAATTCAAGCTGGACAGATTGAGGTGGCAAGATCAAAATACTCATGTGTATCATGGACCATAATACCCACGTGTATTATGGATCATCTGAAATATTCAGTAGACTCTTTTTATTTTCGCATTAATCTAAGCTAAATAAACAATTGTATTAGAAGGGCATAAGGAAATTACATCAGTATGGAAGTAGCTTCTTTATATCATGATCTCATTTTTCAGACTGCACACAGAATTATCTGTACAATGAGTCGTCTCCCTCTGCTTTCTGTTTTGCACATACTAAACTGCCTCAGAAGAAATTTAAGGCAGTGCCTCTGTCTTCCTCCAAGTATTTTATATTTCTGCATCAGTTAAATGTGAGAAGTGAGTTTAGATGCACACAGTTCAGAACCAAATCCAAACTCTGACAAAAATCAAATTCAGGGGGTTTTATCCAAATTCCATACAACCATGTTTTGTCAATGACCTAAGATATAAGCTTACTTATTCAGTGGCTTAGGGTTTATCCAATAAAACACATGAGCTCATCTAACTCAAACTGATGTGTCTCAATTACCTCACATGCAACCAAGATAAAAATACTAATCCATCTTTTTGGAAGAAATGCTACCCAAAAAAAGCACTTTTGAAGAAAATAATTTTAAAAACTAGCATAAAATTAAACAAGAAGATAAATTTGCTTTGAAATCGTATGCTTACATTTCTGTCAGAGTATGTAAGCCCAGCAAATGCTTGTTTTCCCCTATTAGAGTAGCAGTGTTCCCTAGCAGTGAAGGAAAGGGCAAGCAAATAAAATGTCAGGAGAGAATTGGGGCTGCAAGGAAGCTCACAGAGAAAAGAAGGAACACAGTAATTAGGAGAAGGACTTAGGGAAACAGTTATACCATCCCATGGAGTAAGAGATCAAGTGGAAAGGAGAGGAACCAGGAGAGACTTTTTTTTTGATGTTTTTAATTGATGCAATGCATGGCTGATGCCTGAAGATTTGCTACCAGTTTTGTTATTCTAATTAGCAAAGTGTACAGACAGGCAAGCCAACATCAAAACCCTGATCCATCACGGCAGACCTCAGGCAGCTTCAGCAGCAACTGAGGAGATGCGTAAAGCACCGTGACACCAAACCCCTACACTCTAGAAGAAGAGATTTATGAGCTGGTATGCAAGACTGGCAGGGAGACTGTCCCTTATTGTGGGACAGAGACATCCTCGGTGAACTATAGCTGCAGTGGCAGAAATAGGGCTGAGAATAAAAACAACAGGGACAGGGCTACTAGCTCAAACCAGCACTTCAGGGGGGTGGGGTTGTTTCCTTTTTTTTTAAACCTTTTTTAAAGGGTTTTTTTTTTTACAGACAGTAATGAATATATTTGAGATGTAGATGTAGATTTCTATCGTTTACAATAAGCTAAGTAAAGTTACAGGTTAAGAAAGGCTAAAGAGGTGTATGTTTAGGGATTAAAGTGCCATGATAAATGATAATATGTTTTTGTAATTAAAGCAAATCTTATGATAAAGAGGACTGGAGTCTGTTTGACTGGTAGATGGGTTTTTGGGTCTATTTACAGTCCAAAGGCACATTTGAACTGCTGAATCTCCCACTCCCAAGTAGCTCCTTTGACTGTGTGATGAGAATGTTTTTCATTTTCTTACAAATTCCTCCTTATTCAGGGCACATCCCAATTTCTGAAGGTATGAGTTTGTTTTTTTTTTTCCTTTGTGATTGCTATCCAGAAGTTGAGCTAAGGAAATGTGACCTAGTTTTGTAAATATTTGACCTCCCTATCCCTTGCGCATCCTATCCTCATCTTCCTCCATTTCCCCACACAAACTGCCAGTGAAATCTCTTCCCGATGGCATCATCTCTCACAGGGTGGGAAAAGGGCAGCACAAAACCAAAAACTGCACACAAAAAGTAGCAGTGCTGATGTTTTCCTCTGAGGGTATTCACTTTACAGTTCACAAAATGGCTACCCAGCTATAAAAACATCAGTGAGGGATTTAAGTGCATCATATATATATATCAAGACAAAATAAACTTAGATATAACGGGGTATATCAGTCCCAAGTAAACAACTCGAGGCATCGCAGCTATATAGAAAGCTAATCTTGGTATCATATCATCCCAATTACCAGTTTATTATTTCTTTTGCTTGCATTCAAAGATAGATTTTCCAGTGTGATAAAGCATATGCCAATTTGAAATTAGGGATCAGGGCTATTCACGTGGAAAAAGATGGACTTAAATATTATTCTTTGATATCTTGAGTTGGGAATTACTTCAACAAAACCAAATGGAGTTTTCATTATCCGTTGTTGTGACATTTATTTATTTATTTGTTTGTTTTTAGAGGGAAGGAGGTATGTTTTGATCATTCATGGGGCGTTTTAAAACACAAACCAAATAAATTCCCCTAAGAGCAAGCTCCACGGTCTGCAAAGATTTCCTATTCCTGGTCACCCCAATTTTCCCACCATTCTGCTGCTTTTTTTTTTTTTCCCTCCTTAAATGACTCCTTCTCCTCAAGCAGTACTTCCCTCACATAAATACCACCAAGTGCTGAACATATTTTTCTCTGAGGAAGGCTTCAGACTATTACAAAAGGTACAGCTTGGCATTTGGGTTGTTTCAGCTCCTCTGGATTCAGGCTAACTTGTGGCACACTATTCCCAAATTTACCTTGTAGTTTTAGGTAGAGTCCTATAGGTGCTTTTTGTAGGATACCTGCACCTGGGGTCATGCAACATCCCATACAATCCTGAACATGTACTAATGTGTGCACATAAACACACACATATGAAAACATGTGCTCAGTAGACTATTGTGGGTCTTTTAATCAGGGTCCCTAACTTATTCTATGAAGTCTTATGATCACCTCAAAATACTTTGCTATAGAAAGAATGAGGTCATGTGGCATGGTGGCTTAGAGTGGAAATAAGAACACTATAGCCAAGGAGACCAGTGGATCGCTCAGGACTGAAACAATGAATTTCAGGAAAAGTGATGCCTTTCAGCAGCCAGGAAGGCGGTCAGGGACAGTGCTGCAGAGAGTTATCTGACCTCTGAGAATCAGGCCTTAGACATGGGACCTTACAGGAATAATCGTATACTGCTGGTTTCTCTGCCTGCATCCCCCATCTACCCTGACCCTCGGGACAAAGCATTCTGTGACATAACCCCATTCACTTACTCAGGGGAAATTCTGCATTCCCAAAAATGCAGATCACAATGAGATTCCTTCCCAAAACAGAAAGTTCACTGGGTCCCCCGGCACCTACAATTTTACACACACAAAGGGAAAGAGCAGGAGAACCCAGCTGTATTCACCAGCACAGGTTATTATAATTTCAAATAAAGAAACCCAAAGGCCAGCCAAACACTCTCTGGACATCCACATTTGTGTGGTTTATGGCAGGTGCAAACCTAGAGGCCATTAAAAAAAAAAAAGTCTAGCTTTTAGAAGGCATGTCCACAGTTTAATGTCTTTTGAATAACATCGTCACCTTCATTACATCGCATTTACTTTGTGAATCATCTTTCCCAAGAGCTGTTCTTTTTTTCCTCCTCAACTTTCTTCTTTTTCCAAGAATAAGAGGCTTGAGCCCTTGAGCATGAGTTCCCCCCACCCCCCACCCAACTAATGTCATCTGTGGCACTTTATGCAGATATCAGATTAGAACCATATTAACATTGATGTTTTCCATGCTTCACTGCATTACTACAGGCTCCTTTGCTAGAAATGATGTGTAGCTAAACTCGTGTGGGAGTCTAGTATATTCATAGCTTCAGACAAGTCACCTGTCGTATCTCAAAAAACCCACTTTCTTTAAAAGTTAAACCTGCAACAAACATTTCATTTCAGCAGAACCAACTAAACCAACGCATTATTTATGAAGTGATAATTCTGTAAACCACATGGACCCATTGAAAGGTCTTCATACCACCCAAGCAGACCTGATGCAACTTCTTGCATAGGCAGAGAAAACCAGTTAGCTCTACAGTGATTTCAAACTGGCAGTGGACATACCTGCTCTGAATAACTCTCGAGAAGGACCTTTCCCTGTTGACTACCAAGGGACATCAACCACAGTCTGGCATCTCTATTTAAGTGGTGTGAGTGTCCAGCCATCCAGCTCCCTCTCCCTTTCCAGTGAGTGATCTGCAGCAATTCATGAGCTCTCCTCTCCAATGCACCAAAGACCCTGGTTCTTTATTGGGTACAGCAGCATTGATTTTACCCTGAGATGCAGAATGCCCACATCCAGCCTGAAGAGGTGACATGCCAAGAAGCACCGTGTTAAGACCCACTACAGTACACACTTACTATTCCGAATCCGGGATCAATGTGTGTGCAAGGATGTCTTTGTGCAGGATGACAGGAAGAGTTACCTAAAGGTTAAGTGACTTATTTCAGAACTTGACGCATTTGCAAGAGACATTTAACACTAGGAAACTGCTCCTATTTCCTCCTTAATAGGAAGGAAAATTACGGTCTCTAACAGTAACTCGAAAAGATGCTGGAAACCATTTCTGACTATGGATTTTTTTTCCAGACTTCATTAGAATGGGTAGTTGTGAAAGGAAAAGCAGTAGAGAAGCTCCGGTGCTTCAGCATCCTTCAGAACAGCAAGGGCTTTGCAAAATGCCATATCAAACTCAATTAATATTGATGTATATAAGGGCAGCAATTTAGGTGTGGGTTTATGTGTGGCTAGATAGACACAGATATCCTCACAGTATGCTTGCATATAGATATATATTTATCTATGTATGTATATATAAAATCTTCAAGACAGATAAAATGCACACAGCTGTTAGCAGCTGAAGCGGGCCTTAATTACACTCAGGTTGTCATGGTAACGTCTGACAAGCTATGCCTTCCTGGATGGGAACGTTTGCCCTCTTGGAGTTTCAGCACACCAAGAGAGAGGTTCTAAGGAAAATTAGAATAAATCACACAACTTTCCCTGGCCTTTGTGTCTTCCTGCCAAGGCAAAAGGGCTGGGAAACAGCATTGCTCCACAGGCTTGACACATCAGAACAAGGCATAAGTAAAGTGGTACAGGAATTTAAAGGATGTTGGCACTTAAAATACTTTGTTTTGCTGAGAACTAGCATCTTGCCTAAGATCTCAAAGCATTATCATTATTGTTATTATTTAACATATATCAGGCATCATTAATGTCCTCAAGACTGGTACATGAAGTCATCAGTGGTTACATATGAGCTTTTACTGCTGTTCAAGTAAGAAGACTGATGGGAGAAGGATGTTCCCTATTTCACTCATTGTCTTGTATCAAACCAGTGACAGAGTCAGGAAAGGAACTTAGGTTTGTTCTAACTACAAGTCCATACTCTCTGCTTAAGGGCAGCTGGTTTAATATGTGTTCATTGATGTCTCATGGCACTTCTGAATAAATTCTGACTTTCAGTGGAACAGTGTTATAAGACATTCACACTACAAGAAAAAAAAAAAAAGCAATTGATCTCATTCAGGAAAAAAAAAAGCCCACAAAAAAACCCCAAACCCAAAAAACCAAGAAGTCACTTGGACTGTTTATTTCAGGAGTAATTTTCTGAGAAAATACTACATACTAAGGATAAACAACTTTGGAGCAGAGAGTTGGGAAAGAAGTCGTAAAGCAAAACTCTTACCTTTCCTACTGTGGAATAATTCTTTGTTTTCCCTTCAAATACTTTGCAAAAGTATTCTTCTATGAATCAAATGTACAACTAACTCCCCCCTCCCCTTCATTCCAATCTCTTAAAAATTTTTAAAAATAAGCCAAACAGTAGTAAACTGCTGCTCTAATTTATCCCGCTCACATGCCCATTTTCCTGAATAGTTGGCAAAAAAGCAGCACCATGGTGTGCTACGTCAATGGTAAACTCCCAGCTGGTAACGGTAGTTTCAACACATCTGGAAGCACAAAGTGGGAATCAATGATCTGAACTACAACTTCTAAAGATAAGGTGACTTCAGGTTTGATCTAGTCAACCTAGACTTTTATATGCAATGCAAACCAAGAAGCACAGGGGAATGTGTCTCTGAAGGTGCCTGCCCCTTTCGTGGTTATAAAATGGGCCCAGGACAACCCACTCAGGCATGGGCAGTTGACTTTGAGTCATAAGAGATCAGGCAAGATGCACCTCCTCCAACAGCTCTGCAAAAGCCAAAAAACATGCAAGAAGTGAGCATGTCAGTGGCAGCTCTGTTTAAATCAGGCAGATGCGGCTCAACAGCCTTACTTCATTCTTGCACAAAAGGATGTAAGCAATGCAGAATTCATGTGTTTGTACAGCAAGCCTCCAAACACTACTGTAATACATCTAAGAAAGAAGAACTGAAAATCCTAATGAAAGCAAATTTGCATACAAATGAAAGTTATTTTTGTATGCACTATTCCCCCACCTCCAGTTTCATTCTCTTCTCAAAACCTCAAGGATGCATAAGACACGAGGAATTACTGCTGGACAGAAACCTTGTTACCATTTCCCACAAAGAGAAGAAACAGCAAAATTTCTCACAAAAGATAGTTGGCTGTTTCTCTGCATTGATGTGTTTAAGTGAAAAGGGGACAAAAAGAATTATCTATTTTTTGGCAACTTAAGAAAGGCAAAGAATATTGTTCAAAGTGGAAAGTTGAAATTTTCATTTCAGAAAACTGAAGCAGAAATGAGAAAAGGGATCATCCCCCTGAGCCTCCCCCAAAATTTCTGAGGGCACAATGGTCTAAAAAATGGTATTACAAGATGACAGCTTTACATTAAAACCTCTCTTTAAAACAAACAAAAAAAAAAGAGAAAATATTATTATTCTTTTTTACAGAGCACTGAATATGTCTTATTTTGTCTCTGAAAGCTTCTCACACATTAACTAAGAGATTTTTGCATCATCCATTCCTAGGAACCTATGCTTCTAACTTCCACTCCCCTCTCGCCTCCTCCTTCCCCCCTTTAATTTTATTATTATTTTTTTCTTTCATTTCATAAGCTCTCAGCTTTTTAATATGAGAGCCTTTTATTTCTATAAAACTGCAGCTGCTTTCATTTAGTTTTATGGATTTAATGTATTTAGAGGTTCCAAGAGAAGCTCGGAGCTGGCGGTATTATCCAGACGTTTGCTGCTTAGTGCCTTTTCTAATGACAAGACTTATCTGATTCAGAACATTTCATATCTGTAGAAAAATTAATTCTCTTTCCCTTTGTCTTTAGGCCTCAAGATTTAATTTGTTCAGGGGATTCTTTCAAGCGCTTTTTTTTTTTTTCCCTTTCCAGATACCCTGATGACTTACTTCCAATGCTGAAGTTGTTCTTCCTGTTGGCATTTGTGTCTGAACCATTTGCAACTTGGTACTTACGTGCCTTCCCATCACCATGGCACCTGAGATCCTTTCAGTATTTAATGTATTTTGTCCTCCTGCTCTGTGATGTAGAGGTTGTTATTCTCACCATTTGACATACATGGAAATGAAGCAGAGGGAACTAGAGCTCATATCTACAATTGATCCATATTGATTTCAATATGAACTATGCATCTAAAATAGTCTCCTGAACGTAACCTTAAGTGATTTACTCAAGGTCGAACAGGAAGTTTTCTGAAGGAGTGGAAGTGAACTTGGGCATGGTATTTAAGTCACCATCCTTCCTACCAAAATACATTCCAACCTATGATATGGTGTCCCTGGAGGCATTACTTATGGCAAGCCAAGGAAACATGTTCATCAGCGAAAATTGGTCAATGAGTAGTTGAAACTTGTTTGGATATTGACCTCAATGCTGAGAAGCTCAGTAAGACATGTTGTGTATTTTAAGACAGTGCTGGTGATGAAATTTGATGAGGTAACACTGTCCTGTGCTGGCTGCAGGTGGACAGCACGAGGCGGCCTGTCAACATTCACAAAAAACAGGTTCTTTTCATGGGTCTGATCATTAGACAAGTATACTCATTTAAGACTATGTCGTCCTCTTATCAGATAACCCAAGGACAGCAGCAGGATGCTAACACATGGACCAAGACTTTGCAATTACTGAAACACTGATTTAGTTATCACTTGCTATTACTCTGTCACCTCTGTAGCAGCGAGAAAACTGCACCTGTTCTGAAGCACAGTTATTATCCATATCTATTTTCTCTATTTCATCTCTCTACTTTTTGTCCTCTGCAATAACTCCTGAGGACCTTTAGAAGGCCTCATACTAGCCTTCCTCTTCACCCCATCTATTAACCTGATCAGCAATGAAAAAGTTCATTGCAATATTCATTCATCATTTTTAGGCTTTATGGTTAATATCCTTTAATACATTTATGGGGAATTCACACCTTGCAGAAGCACCATTTCTAATCACTTAAGAGAGTTCACTGTCTTTCTTGGTTAAACCCTTCCTGCATTTTTCTTGCAATATTAAGAACTAGACTGGAGGTAGTGAAGATTCCTTATGAACAGTTTTCAGATATTTATTTCACCCACCCTGTTATAAAAAAAAATAAAATTAAATAACCGTACATATATTTAAACATTATTGGTTTTGCAGTCTAAGCCTGAAAACAGGTATATTAAAAATTCACAATAAAAGCAGTTGTAATTAGATCTGAATTTAAATTCCTGAAGTTGTGAAGTGTTTGCAAAAACAATATTGAGGAAAATGGAAACCAGCCGTAGGATCAGTCAATAAACTTTCTCCAAAATCATCAAAACTTTTCAGTCTGTCTTTGGAGTAAGCTACCTGTGTCTCTTCCTTTACAGAAAAAAAAATCACCCTGAAACTGTACCAAGACTTGAATTTGGGGTTAACTGGGACAGAGACTGGTTCTAGAGGGCAAAAGGTAGGAAACAGCAGAAACAGCCTTTGTACATACCTCCTCTCTCCTTTCCCTTCCATTAATTCTTCTAGAATCTAAACTTTAAAATACTAGAAACAGAAGTCTGAATGAGAAGGAAACACATTCTCATGTTTTGTTTCCACTTGTTTAAAGATCCAGGGGAAAAAAAAACACCACCACCACCACCCCTGTAATCTCTATCCATTTAAAAGCTCATGTTTATGAGGCATTTCAATAAAACCTGGAGGAAAAGATTTGATACTTTGCTGAAGAACAAAACCACAAAAAATACCTCCAGGTATACATACCATAAGGAAGCTAAAGGTCATGCCTCAAAACCCGATTATATGCATTCCCATGCACCTACTCTCAAGATTTTTGATGAAAAATCTCATAAAAAGGTTGCACAGTATCAGCTGATAAGAGGCAGGTCAGTTACTCACTGCATGTGCCACCACCCCTGAAACAGAAGAAAGGACAGGGTATACGTATGGGGCTGGCTCTGTATTTCTCATCGGAGTCCCACAAGACTATTAAATACATGTGTTAAATGCCTCACTGACCACTGAAGAAAGATTGTGCTAGGTGCTGCTCAGAGGCAGACAGCAGCTTTAAGAGCTTACAACCCAAAGAGGTAAGGCAGAGAAAGGAGGCAACAGCAAGTGGCTTTCCACGGATTGCAGATGAAACGGCAAGCAAATGGTGAAACAGAAGCAAAAGCCAACTTTTCAGCCCAAGGGAGTCCTTGAGATGGTGCTTCTCTAGCTGCTAACTCTACACATTGGCACCTTCTCTGCACAGACAGGTCTGGGAAGAACCGGCAGAGGGAAGTGCTGCCCTGGGAGACATGAACAGAAGAGGACTGTTCTCCAGCTTCAAGTTTAGACACATGGGCATTCTCCCTGGAACCCTCTTGACTAACAGAGCAGTCACTCTTTGGGCCAGTGCTTTGCAGTTCTCTTTGTCCAGTGTCTGGAGGCTGAGGACCTTTATTCTCACAAGAAGGCACTACAGCTGGGATGGGGGGGTCACAGCAGTGGGTGTTCATGCACATTGCAGCTCTGCAGGCTCCTCTGCAAACACATTCTCCCTTCTTTAACTCCCCTACAGAGCTTCACATGGAGCTGAACTCCGTATGCTCCATTTCATATCCCTTCCCTTATAAACCTTTATTAAGGCTTTATGTTACACAACTATCACCGATACAAAACTATTGCGTTTAGGCTTCCAGGCGACTGAGTGCATTAAAACTCCTTGCGTGGAGTGGCAGGAACCAATTCCTCATTTTTACTGGCTGGGAACTGAACCTTAATAGGCCACAGAGCACAAAACTCATAAACCACTGGAGTAAGGGGAGGAGGAGAGATGTGGAATAAAGAGGGAGGAGGGGGAGAAGTTTGCTGCTGAGGTTATGAAATTATAACTGAAGAAAACAAAAGATGTGAAACAGGGCACAGTGAGGAATTCTCTCCACGCATGGTGGAGTTAACCTTGCCACTGATGCACAGCAGCTGGAGGGGAAACAAATAAAGCGGGACCATGCTCTTAACAAAAGAAAGTGTCGCTCCTTGACACTGGAATAGCAGCAACCTTCATCTCCAACCCTCGTGCTCCTCGGGAGAGGCTGGGGATTGCTGGCTCAGGCACAAGTTGCCTTTGCCTAGCAACCAGTGCAAAGTCCGTCTGTCAGCTTGGCCTACAGTCGCTACATCCTGCCTTCCCTGCTTCTCCACACGCAGTGCAGGGTCTCTGAGCTCCTTTGTCAGACTTGAGCTCCATTCACCTCTAAGCCCATCTAATGAATGTGCCACTCCCGTAACAGCTGCAGGTAGCATTATGGTTTGCACCTTTGGGTAGTTCATCCCACCCCTCTTCATCTTATTCTACTTTTGCAGCCTCTCATTGGGAAGCTCTCAGAGGAGGGACCACATGCTTTGAGAATATACTTAACCCAATGGATATGGCGACAAGTTGGTATCAGACACTCCTGCAAGCACATGCATCTCTTCCTGCCTGGCTATGCTGTTAAAATGTCCATTTCTGCTGATGGAAACACATTTCTGGAAGCAAGGATGTTTTTATAACCATATATGGGACAAAAGGAAAAAAAAGAAAAAAAAAAAAAAAAAAGAGACAGTTGGAAGATAATTTCTAAGGACTGCTCTCCCCAGTACATATCAGGTGCTGTAAATGCAGAAACAATTCTGCAGATTGTAGAGGAAAAGTCAAATCTACAACTCGGAACACTTCCCAGTTAAATTAAATTCTGCAGTTATTTATTTTGATTCTGAAAGTTACTGCCGGGATCCTGCCACGCTGTGTCACTCTGACCTGAACCACCGCGGGCTGGGGATGATACTGCTTCCTGGAATAGCAAGAAGTCATTTCTCTCCTTTGCCCAAGAAAGGAACTTATTATGAAATTAAAAAAGCTGAAATGCACAAGACAAGCCCAGTAAACGCAATTGTGCTCCAGTCAGCATCAGAAGGGTTGGCCAGTCTCCAAAAGTTGAAGCAAGTTAGTCCCTGCATCAGGGTTCCTTCAAATCAGAATGAAAGATAATCACCCATTTCAGGCACCAGAAAATGGAAAATTTGAGAGATACATGGCAGCAGTTACCTTCCGCAGCTTGAAGATATCATAATGCCATTCTTCTAATTACAAATTGGACTTCTAAGAGCAAGGGCCAAAAGAAGCCAGATTCCAGGGGTAAGAGAGGGTCTATCAGGTAAGCTTACCTTGGAAGTTGCCACATCCCAGACCACCATCAGGAATCCTCTCACCATCAAGCTCCTCTTTCAAAGTATACAGTATTTTTTAACATTTTAATACTTACAGGAAATAATAAAAAATCTGTGTAGACAGAGGAAGCTCATCAGAAAACAGAGAGATTTTGTGTGGTTTTTTCCCCTCCCCTCTAGAAATATTTTTTCTTTGAAAACAAAATGCCATTTTCTTTTTTTTTTTTTTGGGAGGTGGGGGGTGGGGAATTTAGAACAATACAGGGAAGTTGCTGCACAGGTCAGTGCTTTCAAAGTACCAGGCCCTGGGAAATTATACCCACAATTCAGCCTGGTGTCCAGCCTAACCACAGGACTATGAGGTGCTGAATTCAGCCATGCTAACCTTAGACCAGCACTGTCAGGAGTGAGACAGACAGTTGTTTTCACCCTGCTGGGTTGCTAGGGCAGCACCAAATTTTCTCATCAAAATGCTTTTCTCTATAAAAAGGTAGAAAAGACAATGGTTTTTTAAACATTTTTAATGATATCAAATTCAATTGAAACGAGCTACTTTGTCATCACGGCTCGTTATCGATTGCAGCTGAACATTCTCGGCAAAACTGGGACGAGCAAGAGTAAATCTTACATAAGAAGCACAGTTCTATTGATCACAGCAGCCGCCACTGGCCCTCCACTGAAGCAACAACCAGCTACTTTAATAAAAATGTAATCCTCCAGTAGAGAGGAACCCATCTGCCTTCCAATCCACTCTGCATCATAGTCTTCCAAACGCTCTTGAGAGAGAAAGCAGACCAGTCCATCCCCCTGATAAAACACTATTACTATGCAGTGACACCATCACACTTGATTTAAGTACATCTGGCATTTTCAGGTGTAATGCCTGAAGCAATAATACTAAAAAACCAGAACAACCCTAGTTACGCCCTCTGGGAGTTGCATGTGTGTGAACTAAGTAACTTACAGAGTTCCCATTTCCATAGTATCAAGCTCTTTACATTCTGTAATGTATTTATCCTACTACTACCCAGGGGAAGGAGAGGTCAGCACTGCTTCTCTTGCTTTCCCACTGCTTGCTTAGATCTTCATTTTCTATTGCATGGGAGTTGGAGAACTGAATCTTGGTGTGAGCTTGAGGCTAAGAGGATTGGTTGTGGTCATGAGGGAAGACACTGCTGTGGATGAGAGCTGACTTTGACACCAGTCTCAGGTCAGACTCCAGGCTCTGCTGGAAGCCATTTGGTCAAACCGAATGTGATAATTACAGCAGGTGTCCCTGCGGATATATCGGGACTTCTGTCTACAGAAGTCTCTGTAGACACTGTTGAAGACATCTCCCTTATCACCATCCACGCTGCCACATCAGCATGCACTTTTAGGCTAAACATGGGGAAAAGAAGGCCCAGAGCCCCGTGTTCTTGTGCTGAACCCTGTGACCAAGTCCCTTACCCTGTCATTCTCCTACTCTTCCACTGTTTAGGCTTAGACCTAAGAGTGTCTGCCCCCAGAAGGTGCCTGGGGAGGGACATCAGTGACCTCCTCCTAGTCCCCACTCTCCTCGCACTCTCCACAGCCCAGTCCTTGTACTCATTGGGACAATTTCAGAGCAAGGACCAGGACAGCAGGCACACACATGGATTCAAGCTTGCTTTTTGGGATAGTACTGGGCAGTTTGGGCTCAGTGAGCAGAAGAGGTTCAGGAGATGACTAGGAGCACATGGAAACAAAGAGTTGGATTTTGATCTCACACAGAGCAAACAGGCAGGGAGACACATGAACTGAAGGGACATGCAATTGTGGAGCAAAGGAACCATTTGCCCTGCAATCAGAACTTAAGAACAAGCCTGCTTCCCTTCTTGAGGTGTAACCCAGGAATAATTCCTGCCAAACGTGGACCCGCCGATCCATGGGAAAAGGGACGAGCAGACAGAGCAGAAGTCAGCAGGGGGGACTCAATTCCCCTCCATCACAAGCTGGACCCTCTCACAATAAAGGACACATGTAGCTCCTGTGTGGCCATGTGATGCTAGGGACTACAGAGCCTCTGCTCAGCAAGACAAGGAGTTAATAGAAGCAAAACAAATCCCCTTTATTTGCCTCAGGGTCAAGGGTCAGTGTAAGTAAATCATTAATTAACACGCTGGCGCCTCAGTGTTATTGACAGGGTTTTGTGTACACAGTGGGACTGTGGCACCCCCTGCAATTAAGCAGGCAGTGAACTTTCCTCCTCCTGCTGTCTTCCGCTCTGCTCAAGTAGGCTCACTTACTCCCCTGTCCTCATCAGAAGCTCCTCTTCGTTCTTCCTCTCAGCATGGGGTACCAGCCACCCCCACACTCACACGTTTTGCCTGCCCAGCAGAGCTATCTTCAGAAACCAAGCCTCTTCAATTCATTGCTTTTCAACTTCATGCAGCACCTTCTCCTCTGAAAAAATTCACTGGCTGTGCATCCATCAACATATGCATCTCTTCTACATCCCTGCTCAGGTAAAGCTGCACCTACAGCCTCTAAAGACCTTGAAGGTGCTGGGTGAGAACTTGTCAGACTAGACACAGCACTGTCTCAGAGAGGAAAAAAACCAAATTATCACCTCTCAGTCCCTAGATTTTCATAAAAATCTAGGATACTATTACCTTACTAAAGACACATGGATTTCTTTTTTTTTTTTTTTTTCTTAACATTTTTCTAATCAAAACAGGTCTGTTGACAGCCTGATTTCTATGTCAGCTGGGAATTTGCCATATAAAGAGCAGTCATTTCAGAAACTCCAGTGTCACAGATCCACTCAGTGATCAGGCCCACGGTGTCAGGGGTGATCCTAAGAATTTTGTTTTACGATTTTCTTTGCAGAGGAGTCTGCTTTCTTTTGGTTGCTTTGGGTTCCAGAAAGGTCTTGGCCTGCTGTTTGAAGGTCTCAGGTTGACAACAAAGACCCTCTACCTCAGAACCACATCACGCTGAGATCAATGCTAGTTTTGAAGCTGAACTTTGAGTCCTTGGGAACTTCAGCTGGAAACCGAAGATCAGGGTTTGCCATTCCCAAACCTGGAATTAAACATCCCTTTGGTATTATGAGATGGACAGTCCACAGTCTGCCAGTTTCCAATCTACAAATCAGAGGCTGTTCTGGCAAAATCCTAGAGGGTATTTTTGTGGCTACTAATCAAAACCAATTACAGATGCTCTGATCTACTTACATGTTTTTGAAATAAAAGCACCTGGATGACCACACTCCTTTACTTGTAAAGCATTGTATTAGTTCCATGTCATCTTAAAATCTGAGGTATACATTTCATTTAAGATGACATGTTAAACATGGTCTGAACATGGTAGGACCTCTAACAATGCCCATCCCCAAACATCTACAAGTTGCTGTCATATTAGCTCGATTCTGACTACAGTTAACCCCTTCCCCTTTCTTTTTTAATATAAGAAATTGAGATAAGGGTCCAGTCACATCTTCATTGTACCATTGAGAAATTGCTACTTTGGGAAAACTGTGCAATGAAGGTCCTTTGGTACAAAGATGATCAGCTTTCCACAGCACCTTTGAGAGGGAGAACAAAAGCACAGTCTGCGCAAAGCCCCTTTTCTCTCTGCCAGTTACAGGCACTGGAAGGTCTGATGAAAAGTGGGAGGGGGAAGAATGCAGCTGGGCATCTCCAGAAACTGTTCAAGGGCTTTGCTTAGATTTTGAAGTAGCTTTGACAGACTAGTATGGCCCTGAGAATTTAGATAACTCGCAACTCTGCCTCATTTCAAAGCTTCAATGCCAGTAATTTTAAAGGTGTCCCTAATGCATTAGAAACAGCTGAAATTTCAAGCATGCTGATGGGACTACGCTGTCCCAACCTATGCCTCCCTGCTCTCCCTCACACCCAGATGCTCTCTTCTTTTACCTGCACATTGTTACCTGAAACAGTAATCTTCACTTGTGTCCCCTATCTACATGAAGAGAACACCTACACGCTGGAAAGATTTCCTTATGCAGAGCACCACTGGATCATGCATCCTGGTATTTCTGGTCACCAGGACAAAGGTTAAGGGAATCAACACTTTCCTCCTCTTTCAGAGTTTTCCACTGGTACTTGCTGTCTTTGTCTTTTAGCATCCAGTTCACAGCCCTTGCACTAGTTACATGAAAATGCCACCCTGCATCCTGAATCCAATTGATGTTAAAAGCAGAAAGCTGCTAGCAACCAAATTAACAGCACATAATTAGTCTCATGCATAAACCTCTTAAAAAAGTACAGGGCACTTGGTGTCAAGATTAGACAATTAACTTTGTCAGAGCACAGGAGAATGCGCTGAAACGCTTACATTTGCAATGTAGTATTAAGTCTGCAATTCTCACCGGGACTCGTGTGAGTAAATACTCTAGGTCAAAACCTTGACAGCCTTATTTAGATTTTGCTCACTTAGTGCAGGCTCTGCTCAAGTAAAGACCACATATAATCCAAGGAAAGACCTCAGAGTTTGGCTCTGTGTTTTGACAGCCTATAAAAGATCAGCTGGAGCGTAAGCAGGATCAGCAAAAGTAAGCCCTTCCATATACACAACTCTGAAACCGGTGCTGTTTTACAGGCCAGCCAAAACATGACTGTTCACTGCAGCATATTCTGTGGTGCCCCAGCCAAGCTTTAAAAACATCCCAAACTGGGGAAGTGCTTCTGCCAATTCCCTTTATGGTGAGATGTGGCATCAATAGAGTGATCCATCAGCAATTCATATCTATGATCAAATCGTCTCTTTCCCTGGGGAGTGGCAGACCTGAGGAGATTAGCACCTGTCTCTCTTCTGTTTATCACTGGCAGGTGCTTAAGTGAAGCAAGATATCGGCTCTGCTAAAGTGAAAAAAGCTCCGAAAAGATAAGATGGATGTGCTGGGCCACTGAGCTAACTGCTCACTCAGGAAACAGAGCAAATGAGTCTCCATCTGCTTAGCAAAGGTGGCTTTGTGAGCCGATGGGAGGAACATGGTAATTCATTAATTTGGCAAGTATGAAGAGTTGGTGTACATTTACTAGTAGAAAGCCTTCTGCAGCACAAACAAAAGAAGTTTACTGGCCCTTCAGGATCTGGGCACATGGTGATTCTACAATTTCAGAAGCAGACAGGCCCAAGCTAGCTCTGCTCAAGCTAATCCCAGAGCCGAAAGGTCAAGGGATCCTGGGACAGGGGCATGGATGTGAGCCCACTCTGATCTGAAGGCAGTCTTCCTCATTCATGCAGCACCTGAGCTAACAAGTCCCCCTTCTTCACAGATAGCGATCCATGAAGCTTAACTCTGACAGCTAAAGAGACGCATCTTTGTATCCTACACTATTTTGCAACCATCCGGTGTAAACACCAGATAGTAAAACAGCTTTTCTAAGTAGAATGTCTGTGTAAACTGTTGAAGGAGTCTCTCCAAACTTGTGGTTTCATTAGACCATGGTAAAAGCTAGAAGATGATATTGTCATCACTATGCAAGTAAGGAATGGAGGAGAAAAAATATCATCCTTCTTTTGATTTTGTTCAAATAGTATCTAGATATCTGTAGGAGGACATGTTTTTTTTTTCAAGTTGCTAGGCATGTAGCAACAGAGCAGCACAAAGTTTGCACTCACTCAACTGGAAGTAGAAGTTTAGTACTGTGATGCTGCTTCTTGCACCACTGAAGCCTCCAAGTTTTCACAATTCATAGGCTTTGCAAACATACTGACTCACAAACACTAAAACGCTTGCCTGACACAAGAATGGAAATGTCTGTCAAAAGCTGTGACCCAACATGTTGGTGTTTAGTGTCTGTGTAGAATATGGTTAATCCTTTAACATAGTAAAAGTAGATGTCATTTGGCCTTCTCAGTTTAAGGAAAAAATAGTTCCTTGTGAATTTGTTTAATGTAAATAAACCCTCTATTTATCTTTGTCTTTAATAAATTCATACATTATTAGAAAATCCTTTATACAAGAAGACCCACTGAGCTATATCATCTCATTTTAAGAGATTTCCTGTTGGTGGAATACAAAGCAGCCACCTGCAATCGCCTAGTGCTCAAAAGGATTTAAATAAACACACACAGATAATTAGATCAGTTAACCTTGCAAATTAAAACAAGCACATTGCATTATCTCCAGTTTATCCTAAAAGAAAATATGAAGTTGCCTCAGATAAATAGTTTAATAAAGACAGTGAAGAGCTTATACAAGCGGCATAATGCTAAATCTTCTAAGCATGTAGGCTAATAGGATGAAAACCCGCTTTCTGACTAGCTTAATTGTGGAGAACTGGCTACTGGTTTGCGTAGGACCAGAGGATCAGATTTAGTTAACAAGCACGTTATCAGAGCAGTTTTACCTAATATCACCCAGGCAGCCTAAGCCATTGGTCTTGGGTCACTTTCCATTGTGCTTGAGGACATAGTCTAGAGGTGGACTATGCAGGGTTAGGCTGTGGTTGGACTCAATGATCTCAAAGTTCTCTTTGAACCTAAGTGATTCTGTGATTCTATGATTCTATGAAAAGAATAGGTGGGATGCCTGGCTACATTCAACTACAGCTCTCCAATGGCTATAGAAGAAAGTCAAACATTTAACCTTCATTAGGCTGAAGTTAGGGAGGGTGAATCATATCCAGAGTTCACAGAATGCCACTTTATGACTCAGGCATCCCTTTTTTTTCAAAATGTACTAACTGCAGTTGGAGTAAACTTACTTACACAACAAAAAAGCTAGGCACAACTCATTAGGTAGGCTACAGAGAAAAAGTCCCGATTGAGAGTTGTTCCAGCAGCTGTGTGACACCAGTTGTCCATTAGCACCAGTGTGTCAGCTTGGGTCATGGTAGGTCACTTACATGCAGAGTTTTCCTTGTGATCAGCAGCTTAGATGTGCAACATACAAGCTGCACCAACTACCAATTACCCATGAGTGCCAGTCTGCTAGAGATATCTGTGTGACCACTGATGACAAGGTCTGGCCAGAAAACACCCCATTTAATAAACTTTTCAAGGCTTTGAAGTGTATTTCTCTCCTGTGAAGAAAACAATGTTTTAAGAGAAGAAATATCACTGCATATTATCCAGTACTTAGATGTGGTTTTAGAGAAGAGAGTTTTCTGTCAATTTCAGAGTAGGTTTACTTACTGGTTTTTAATCCCAGTTGTCATCAAAACAGGATAAACAGAACATCTTGGTCAAAATACTGTCCTGGATCTGAGACAGCATCACAATAAGAAATATGCTGAAAGCAATAATGTTCAGAAAACGTTTCAGTGTTTTCAAGGAGAAGAAAAAGTTTTGTTTGCTTACTTTTCTATTATCTCTGCTTGTAAGTTTTGGCAGCACCTTATGTTTTAAACAGGAAAAGAAATAGACACAGTTTTAGCAGCAAATGGGACCACGCTACCAATCCTGCACACAGGTAGCTCCTGCACCCACAGGTCACTTGCTGCTCAATTTCTGGAAGGTGGTCAATAGTTGGTCCTGCAGCCAGGAACTATTACTCTGGCAGTTTTGTCACTGCTCCTGATAACACCTGTTTTCATGACCAAACTGCAAACTTCTTGAAAATGTTTTGTGAAAAGCTGCTCTAAATGACAGACCTAAGGCTCTTGTGTTTTGTTTTTTTGTTGCTGTTTCTTGTTTGGGTGTGCATATAAATATGCATATATGAATGAATCCAAATATAGTTGAAGCAATTGCCATTCAAGCACCCAGGACATAATAGATCTGCTGGCTACAACAGTGGCGACATTTTTTCCCCAATATTGAACCTAACATTTGTGGAAGATTTGGAAACAAGATGATCCTATACTGAGGCTAGTTAGGAGATCTACAGAGAAATAAACTGGTGCCCCAAATAAAATAATAATTACAAAAAACCCCAACAACAACAACAACAAAACAATTTAGACTGAGCATTTGCTGCTATATCACCTAATCTAACTTGCCATGTCACATGGGCCACTGAGGTTTGTGAAGATGTTACAAACCCTAGCAGAAATTCGTACCTACATAAATAGTATTCTCAGAAATAGACTGAAAACTGAATGGATCATAGGGGTTGAATTGGCTTTTCAGTTTAGGGTGCATTTAGGTTGCACACCAAGCATATGCTGGAATCTCAGTTTGATCTTCATGCTCCTTTCTGTACACATAATACAATTCCTAAGTCAAGGCTTGATTACCCACTGCCCTTGGTTACCAAATTGTTCTGGTTAGTCTAGCACACAAGCCCAAATTTGCATCTGCTGCTCTGCAGATAAATCCCCTGGGCTAGCACAAGAGAAGGTCATGGCATTGGGAGTGCATCCCTTAATGCCACAGGCTGTACTATTCAGACCTGTAAATAAACACAGGGGGCTTAGTTACCAAGACTATCCCTTCTGCATGTCTTATTGGAACTTGAGCATTAACGGGCAGGGGGGAACAACAGAAAAAAACAAAAATCAAAGAAGGTGAAAAACAACAAAACACAACACCAAGATTAAAAAAAAAAAAAAGCCAGAAAATAATCTGGCTGCTGCAATGTTAGGGAACAGATCTTCCCTCGTGTATTTTACACCCCCTGCTTTCTGCTGGATATCCAACACACTTGAGTTTCATTTCAGAAAGTAAAGCTTCTAAGCAGCTACCAAATGACCTTTGCCTCTCAGATGAGTATTTATGGCAGGCAACACATACATCAACAACAACAAAAAGTTTCCCCAGTAACGAAAATGTTTCTGCCAGCAATGTATCTTTTACAAGCTTGCAAGATGTACTGAGAGTCTAATAATCAGATTAAAATCACATCAAACTATGTTGGGAAGTCAAGGTGAAGGCCTTTGGATTGTTCTCATGAATAGCCCTATCCAGACCTACCAGGTGATGATAAATTCAGGTTTTTGCTTGGTTGGTGTTTTTCAAATTTATTTTAAGCGCTTACAGTTTTTAAAAGCCAAGAGGTGGGAAAATGGTGTTTTAGCAATTCTTGCAGCACTTGATAATAGTGAAATGCTTAAGAAAAAAACATGATTTCTCCTGTGCAGGGGCAAAGCAGTGGATCTGGCAATAAATATTTGGTCTTTCTATGCCACCTTATAAAAGAGTCCAAGAGCTTTGTCTTCTTTTGACAGGTGGAAGCCCAAGCCTCATAGGCACGAAGTGATATGCCTGATATTATTCCTATTTATAATAGTTAACCTAGGAATAAACTTGAAACCTCAAATCCCAGGACTGGGGTTGTATTTCCTCCCAGGATTACTGGGAACCAAATTAGTGGATGGGTTTACTGCTTCTGTTTGGTGCAGAACATGTCAGAGGTTTAAGTTTCCAGGCACAAGGAGAAAAGCTGAAGTCCCAGTGTTTTATTTCCATCTCCCAAAGACTGCTTGCCTAAAAGTCTGTCCTGAATCTTTAATTTCCAGATAGCATACAGCATCCTGAGTATAGGTGCTCGAAATGGATACTACGTCCACATTGCTCCCCACTTTTCCCTCCCTACAAAAAGCCACCTGGGAAATACGGACAATCATGGACAAAAGAAACACTGTCATCTGTCAAGTGGATAATTAGGTATGAGGAGTTCAAAGTGTTAACACCTGCTCTGCAGATGTAAGGAATAGCAAAAGCCCACACAGATATCTGAGTTACCTGAGGTGAGCAGCATCCAGCCAACCTAACTAAAGCTGAGCATCTAAACTACAAAGTCCCACCCATCTTATGGCAGAAATCCCATAGTCACCTGTGAGTCTCTACAGTACAGGGAAGAACTGTTCTTGCATTCAGGCCCAGATTAATCACATTTGTACAGATCAGTAATTCATGTAGCTTCAGCCCCCCAGCTGATTCTGCACAAAGCCCGTTTAGTGAGACTGCAATAGTCTCATTCACCCTTTCCACTCAAGTCCAACAGATGACAACTGTCCATAGCCTGTAGGATCACGCTTTCTACCTTATAAAAGAGTCAGTGAACCATGGGGAAAAAGCTGATGTTGAATACACCCAGGAAACTGTAGGATGGCCTTCGATGCTTATAATTTACATTGCACTCTCTCTGGCCTTTGACAGTCAAACCAGCTAGCCTGGAGTTAAAGAAATAAATCCCAGGGAGGGAGGTTTTGAGAGAGGGAAGGTTAAAATCTGGATAAAGACTCTGGGATCAGTGAGCTCACACAAAAACACTGCAGTGCAAGAATATCACATCCACTTAGCTTAATCTAAAAGTCAAATCACATGACTGCATTTTCCAGTTTAACTTGCATGTCTGCCACCACCAAGCCAGCTTCTGTTAATTGTATTCACCTACTCACTGCACAACTCCCACCAGCTTCCCAGTATAAGAAAAACAGCTTCTGTGGAAACAAAAGAGGTCTATCATTAATGAGACTTGGAAAATCCCACTAAGCCCTGTTCTTCTTCCTCTCACACGTACTGAGAATGGACACTACAGATAGCTCACACAGTAAAAAAGGGGGTTATCTTAGATCTACTTCCAGGGAATCCATGTGAGGTTATTTTCACTGGTTCCAATGGGAGCAGAACAAAACAGATACTGAACACATATTTAAGAAAAAACTACCCACCTATTGCCAGAAAATCCAATCTACTTCATCCCTCCCCCAGTACTAAGCAGTGTTCTCTGCACAGAAGTGAGTCATTTGTAATTGACTAATCCATAGAGAGATCTCAAAACCAGCCACAGACAAAGCCCAAAGAGTCTCCTCATTGTCTTCCCTCTGGAAAAGTAAAACTGTGCTTTAATTCCAATTTCTGAAAGCCTCTAGTTTTTCTACAAAACTGCTTAATCCCGTGGACTCCCTAGATGACATCAAACAGACACCAGTGGGACTTCACCACATGGAGAGGCAACCTCTCCTAGACACGTGAACATTCATTGCGGAGGCATAAGTGAGTCAGCAGTGAGCAGATATACTACGTGTACACATAGGCCATATGCTACTGGATGTATCGTCTTTCTGTAGTAGATCTCACAGGCTCCAACATGTTAGTGGAATTCCCCGCCTACCCAAGAGAGAAGTGGCCCTTCACATCACTACAGTTGTACCCAAAGCTGGTTTCACTACCAGACCAAGCAGAGTGATCTCAGCCCTGAATCATCCAAAGCCTGCAGCAAATGCCCAGGGACCAATGCCAAGTGTTATGAAACAGTTCACCCAGCTTAGCATCCTGAGCTTCAGCAAAAAAATGGCAGCTAGTGAGACAGATGCCTCAGCACCCTCACTTGTGCAGAACAGTTTTAGGTCTGACCAGTGGAAATATTTGCCTGTGGTGATGAATAAGTACATGGTGGAAAGTTGTCAGTGCTTCCTGTGCCAGCCCTTTGAGGACTATGCTGATCTGGTCCACACAGTCCAGGTCATCATCTAGAGAGCTTAATACAACAGGATTTTCCTAATCTCTTCCTGTTAGAGTCTTCCCCTTCCTCACTGAAAGATGTCTCAGCACCACTTGATTTATTACTGTTTAGTAAGGGTCCTCTTTTTCTTTCAAAACAGTTTTAAAACATTCTTTTACTTAGTTTTCATAAATTGAAATCTTAATCAGAATTAGAAGTAGTATTTTAATTTAGATGAAGCTGTTGTCATTACAGGAAATTGCTTCAGTGTACTTTTGAAGGAAATTTCTATAATGCTTATTTTCATAGAGAATCTGAAAAACTATGAAAGCATTCTTTTCAAAAAAATAAAATTTAACTTCATTTAACCAGACCAGCTTTCAGATCTCACATAAAACTGTTTTCCTGGATTTTCTGTTGAATCTATTTGTTTGTGTGTAGGCAAGGAGGTGAGATTATGTCCATATTATGGACAGTCATCCATAATGTGAACTCCAGTTATTATGGATGACTGTCCATAATATGGATTTGAAAGTTTGTTAAAATTTAGATAAACTTATTGGCATTCACATCAAATCCCTCTATGCCTCCGAAGTATTACTCATATTTCCTTATATTAAAGTGCATATGTACACACTACCATATGTTTGGTGTAACCATTCCATGCCTTGTGAAAGTTTGGACTTTCATTTAAGACTGTGAATTCATAATTATTTTAACAAGTTTTATCCTGTGCTGCTGCACACCTGAGTAATCCACATCAGCCATCTGTAATGACCAGTGGGGATTTTTCTTGTGAAAGAAACTGAGACCATAGCATTGTTTACTTTGCAAGGCACGTGAGAAAAGAATTTGAAGGAATTAACTGAGGGAGAAAAAGGCACACTGCCCTCTCACTTTGAGTATGTGTTGCTGAGAGAAATTTGTCTCCTGAATGTCTCAATCAAACCAATAAACCAAACAGCTCTTCAGAGGGGGGCTAGCACAGCCTCACTTCAGACAAGATAGAAAATACTCTTTATGCAGCGGAGAAATTAACAGTTATTTACCCTGCATGCACTCTAGAAGAGAGGCCATAGAGGCTAGCTGAGAAGTGTGTGATCCCATAATGAGTAATAACAGACCAAAATGGGTTTGTGTCGTCTACCTCCTGGCAAACAGTTTTTCAGAGTATATCATCTGCATTTTCCCTCATCTTTTGAGGACCTGTGTGCCAACTACTTGTACCCTAAGAAGAGTGGATGCTCAAAATTACAGGAGAAATATCATCTAGGAATGAAACTAAGACTCTTCTGGCAAATAAACAGACCCTGATAAAGTGGGCACCAAGGGAGGACTTCTAATTTTCTTCTCAAAAGCAATATGTTTCATCTGTATGCCACTTGTAAGTGCGTCCTTCTTTCCATCTCTATGTATCAGGATGAATCAGAACAGTACCAAACCCAGTAACACTATTAGTAACAGCCCTAAACTTAATTATTAAAAAGAGCTTATTATTGATTGACTTTAATAATAGACTGCAAATGATCAGGTATGAGGATTATTTGTTCAGAAATATTAATCAGCAATTATTTTCGCTAGCAAAAAATATGGATTTTTCTTCCATTAATGTAGAGAGAGTTATTGCTTAATGTTTATACTCCTTATTTTTGCATTTTCATGACTGAATATGAAGTGGTAAAGAAAAATACATGAGTTTTTTTGATTCCAAGGTCCAAGCAGAATTATATTTGAAAATTAATTTTGAAGGGATTTCTAACAAATGTTCTGAAAAATAAACCACCACAAAACCTTAACTTGTGCAGAAAATAGTGGGTTTTAGAATACTGGAAACTAATGTGAACCTTTCCTAATGGGATTTGCAAAATTGTTTTTTGCATTCAATTTTCAGTGTCTATGTCACTTAAATTTTCAGAAAGCTTTTCAGAAGCCCCAAGAGATAGAATACAAAAGATTCAAGCAAGCCAGAAAACTGTATATTAATACTTATATTTTCAATACAGCTCCTCTGAGGGTTTGCTTGAAGCTGTAGGAAGAAAAGACTCATAGGAAATAGCTGCCCACAGTAATTAGTATCCCCTATCCAACTTTCAAAGCATATTCTGGGCCCACCTATTGCTTCAAAGAACAAAGGTTATATTGACGGGCTATTTGAACATCAAGATTCCTACCACAATATATTTTAAAAAATGCCATCAGAAAGATGTAACAAACACTCAGGTAAGTTTCTCATTCTTCTCTGTCTTGCTTTTTATATCAGATGCAACTATTCTCCATTACAGTTCTCTGTCTTCTACTTGATATTATAAACAAAACATACAGCATGAGTATATTAAATCTCTCTTCAGAGTTTCAAGAAAGCTATTCTCCCTTTTCTTTCAGCCAAATCAAGCCTTTTCTTTTCCTTCCCCTCCTTCTGAAGAATCAAGGGGGAAGGGCAGGAGAAAGTTTCCTTGTGAAGTCAAAAGCTACCCTTGAATCAAGCAGGTCTGATAGGCTGCTGAAAATGCAGCACAGAAACGTGTTTCTGTCAGTGAAAGACCTTGTTTGTAACCGTAAGGATTGCATGCAGTACGTTGTTTGATCCTGGGAGGACTTTGATCTACACTAGCACCTCAAATATAGCAAAGGATGTCACTAGGCTTTGGAAAAAAGAAGGGAGAGAAGAGAAGGAAGAGGAAGGAAAGTACAGGTGTGCAGCACCAAGCAGATGACACTGAATTCTGGAAGCATTGCTTGAGTGAAACTGGGCTTCAGACAGAAGAGAATAGGTGTCACATGTCTAGAGAGATGGAGTTTTCACCATCTACCCCAGAAAATATCATTCGGAAAAAGAGAAGATTCAGTGAAAGCATCTCAGAGCAGCTCTGGGCATGAAATTTGAAGCAAATAATTCTTTTACCTACATGACCTGAGTTCATGTGAGGCATGAAATTAAATTCAGTGGTGTCTCCTTGTTTCCAGTTGTCTCACCAGAAATGAATAAGGCTTGGCTGAAGTTCAGTGCTGAAAGTGTTAATGGCTAGAAACAGATGGTGATATGCAAAAGGTAGGCAGATCAGGACTCCTGGGCCACCACACTTCTGTGGGCACTGAACCAGAACTGGTAGGGCAAGATGTATGAGACAGTCAAGGCTAAGAGCCATCTCTAGATGTGAGCAAGTCAGAGGTGGGTACAGGTCTGTCATAGCACATGAACTTTTCTGGGGTGAGTGGAACATGTAGAGCTATGGCAGGGAATCTCAGTGCTAAGAAAATACATATGGGACCACCCATTCTGCATACAAGCGGGTGCCTAAAGTTTGTGCACATATGAGCATTGTGGGAGTCCTTGAGCAGGTAACATTGAAAGAAAATTATCTAGGACCACCTCTTTCATATACCAATGTGTCATTCCCTCATCTCTCCCTAGGACACTGTTCATTCAGAAAATATGCAGCATGCAAGCTGCAAGCAATAGCAAGAAAAAAACCCTAAAATTCCCCTTCACAAAATCCCTCCTTCTATCCTGCAACCCAGACTGGGGGAGATTATGCATATGATCAAGCAAGACAATGCAAATGCTCCAGCTTTCCCTGTGTGCTCACTGGTGCTAGGGTAACTAAGAGGAGGCTTGCTCGCTGCTAACCAGCTTCCCTTTCTGTGTCCTTCAGTGAGATGTGGTGGAACATGATAGGCATCTTGTATTATGTCTTGGAAAGAAGCAGAGAAGAGAGAAGTGAGAAATACTTAATACAATGCAGAGGTTCAGTGAAGTGACAATAGTCTCTATTATGCTTGACATGACCCTAATACAAGCATGGGGCTGTTTGTAGGATGCTTCTTTTTATTGAAAAGTATATCTGACCCAAATTTTATTACAGATGTCAAACACAGTATGGACAAGTACAGTATGAGTCTAAGAGAAATTCTTCTTTCTTTAAAAAAAAAAAAAATATCATAAAAGCAATAATAAGAATGTCACTCTACCCTTATTTACTTTCAGGTCAATCATGGGAAAGAGGAAAGAGACAACCCTTTTCTGAAAGGCAAGAATCATCCTGAGCCGTCACCTGATATTGGAAGAAAGCTTTTCCCTCCCAACAGTTATCATCCTTTGTCAGCATCACATGAATGTCTAGGACATTGTAGTCAGAACTAGGAGCTGTCATTGCTAAGCACTGTACACAAACACAGATTGCATACGAGAGGAAAAATCCTACTCCAGAAAACTCTGAGCGTTTGTAACTCAAAGATGTAACAGTGAGGGAAGGTTAATTAGCTCCATTTTGCAGGTAGAATACCAAGGCAAAATTGGGTTCATTGACTTCTGTCCCATAGGTAAGTATTGAATCTAAATTTCTTAAATCCTGGTTCTGTTTTGGTCCTCAAGATCACAGTTTACCACAGGTATTTTTTCTCTATGCTTTCTCACAGACTTACTTTCCCACCTAATGAAAGAAGACCAATTTTGAGATAGACAACTGAAGACCTGTCAACATCTTAATGAAATCTGAGGTCAGCTACCGTAAACTCCTAATCTGTATGCTTAGTCCTGTCTTATTACAGCATGTCAGAGACCCTATATATCCTTCTTAAAATCAAACAGGTCTGGTATTGTGCCTCAACGATCCATGCAAAAATCTTTATCCATTCAAAAAATACATAGTATTTAAGGTAAATTAATTAGTAATCTTTAAAAATTACAGGGGACGAGAAAGTAAAAGAAGTGCGTGTGTGAAATTTGTCTTCAGACATCCAGAATCAGGTAAAGCAATTGGTATGGGCAGAGGAGATCCAGTCTCTGTGTGCTTACTTTGAGTTAGGTAACAAAGGGATGTGTATCAGGAAAGCTACATACGTCAAACAAATATCATGCCTGTCTGGGTTTATTTCTGCTTTTCTGGCCCTTCCACTTGAACAAGAATTTTCTAACAGATAGAAGAACTCGGTCTCAAATAAGATCATGACCAAAACCACCATGATCCTTCAAATGGAAAGATATTGAATTGAGATTTTCTAGTGAAAATACTTTAATTAAAGAGAAGAAAAAAAAACCCCAAAAGTCCATAGCAAGAACCTTATGGATTATCAAGCCCATTGTCTAGACTAGGACAAA
>VZTU01020552.1:94595-119288 GCA_013400835.1 Zapornia atra | reverse complement strand
CCGTGCTGTGCCCGGCGCGGCGGAGCCGGTGCCCCGGCGGGTGGGAGCTCCCGGCGTCCCGCCCAGCCTCCACCCCCGGCGCTGTGGGTGCGGGGGTGCCGGTGCCGCCGGGATTTTTTCCCGGGGCTGGAGGGTGTGGAGCTGGGCACAGCCTTCCCGAGCTGTGTCCCGTCCTCTTGTCCTCCCATAGCTGCCTGCTGAACCGCGCACCCCAGTTCTAGGGCAGGGAGATGGGTGCTGTACGGCCGGTGCCCTGGTCTCTCCTGCTGTTCTTCAATATGCTGTGTGGAGCCAACCGTGTCGGGGAGCAACTGCCGGGCTCGGCCGCCCTGTCAGTTTCTGTCCCGCAGCATGGTGAGCTCTCCCTTCCCTTTCTGCAGCAATGGGTGAGCTATTGTTGGTAAAGCTCAGCATGTCTCAGACAGCGTCCCCATTGTGCTAGGCTTTGAGCAAGCACAGTTTTCACTCCAGAGATATCATCCATAGAACCCTGCAGCCTTCATCTTCTCCATCCCCCCTGCACCATATGCTTCTTTATCCAGTATCTTAAACCGGGCTGGCAGCCACATTGTCGTTTTCTGGATATGTCAACAAGCCCATGATCATGGGCAAGGAGCCATCCCCAAATTTGCGAGCACATTGCCATTTGTTAGACTGGAGGCAACTATTCTTCTGATCTCTTCAGATTCTGCCTGGTCAGAGCACGCCTGAGGTCTAGAGGATGGAAATTCCCTCTGGAGGCCCAAGAGTTTTGCTCCTGTTGGATAGAGGATGTGGGTGCAGAGACACCCCCAGCTGCCTGGAGGAGCAGTGGGGCAGTGCCTTCAGACAGCACTGAAGATCTCAGCCAGAGGCCCGTGTGCTTTTGGGTCTGGGGCTCGCTTGGGTGCCTGTTACACAATCCAGCACTGCTTTAAATCCTCCGCTTTCCATGGAGTCACAGCTATCAGGAAGCCCTGGTAGCTTTGCTTGCCTGAGTAACCCCTGCTCATGCAAACAGGGCTTTTGAAACAAATGCCGAGCCTGTAAGAGTTAGGTTACAGAGCCCCAGCCTCTGCTCCTAGCCATCACTCCTTGTCACCAAGGCTCCATCCGTCATCAGAGAAAGAGAGGTGTTTGACATCCACCCCCCTCCCTTCACTGCTCCATTTCTTAGCAGACACGATGTTACCAGCGCAGCTTAGACTGCCAATGCAGGGAGAGCAAGCTGCACCCAGGACTGCTCTGGCACTGACGGCTGCATGGGGATGTGGAGCCCGCTGTGTCTGACCCCATCCCAGCTGCGCCCACATCAGCAGTAGATGCTCAAGGTTAAGGCTGCTCAGATCAGTCAATGGAAAGGATTATAGAACTAAACTTTTCCTGGCAGACTACGTGGGAAGAAGAGTTTTGCAGTCTCATTAATATTTCATGATGATTTAACATACTCGTGAGCCTCATTAGCAAAAAGCCGGGTAGGTCTTCTCAAGGATACGCACTATCCTCCTGCTGGAGTGAAAGAAGCAAAACGAATAGCATCTGCACACATTTGTCAGTGCACGAGAATCTGACCCAGCCTCAGGAGGTGTCAGTCGCTCCCTGTCAGCTGGACAGAAGAGCTAGAGAATGAGGTGAGAGCAAAATGCAAGGAACCCTTCCCTAATGTCTGGAACAAGGCACTCATATCTCTTGAGAAAACCCAATCGAAGAAGTTCTTTTTTTCCCAAGAGCACTACCTCTGTTTTGCTGGTGGTATGTTCAAAGAGAAACCCTCTATTTAAATTCCATTATAAAGCCCCGTTCTTAAAAAGTCATTTGCAGCTCAAAGGAAAACCCATTAATCTGCATGGAAGCTGACCTTTACCACATGGTTTTAATTCAGAATTTGGTTTTTTCCCATGTGTGAAAACCTGTACAGCTGATACTCAAGCAAAACCGTGCTAGAGAAAGTAAATAAAAACTAGCTTTCTTTTATTGTCCCTTGAGATTCTTCTGTCAACAGGAGAAGTTATAGTTTGACTCAGGCACCAGTCAGCTCCATTCACATGGTAGGTGTTTCCTACCTTTCATATGCAAAGTGCTGCTTTCCTGATCCTTTCCTTAGTATGCAAAGGGTGAGATAATCTTTCTATTAAAAAAAGAGAAGTGCTTATAGAAACGGTGGTGGGGACAAGGGTGGGAATTAGGCAGATATCCTGGGTTCAGCTAGGATAGAGTTAATTTTTCTTTCTTGTAGCTGATGTAGTGCTGTGTTTGGGAGTTAGGATTTAGATAACACACTGATAATAGAGAAAAAAGAAGCCATTCCTTCAAAACACTGTGGATTTTTGGCCTATTTCTCCTCCTTCAGAGACGCATGCAGTCTCTGGCTTCATGGCTCAGAAGGAAGCAGGACCAGAGATGTGCCAAAGAAATGGAGTGCCTGAGGAAAGGGAGAGACCATGTGCTGTCATTTCCTGGCCCCACAAGCTGGCAGAGCAAAGCTGTCCTGAGGGAGCGGGAGTTGGGGGCAGGCAGCCAATACAGCGTACTTCCAGCACACCATCTTGCCGGAGCTTTTGTGCTCAGGCTGGTAGGGAGGTGGGCAGCAAAACCACGTCCTGCTGACCCCTTCTGATCGGTGCCTGATCTCCATAGTGCAGTGCTGGTCTCTGGGGGCAGGGAAATAGCCCGCTGATAGCATTCAGCCCTTGGCTCCTGCCACACACTCTGTAGTGCCTCCAGCTGCTCCTCATCCCAGCAGAGCTAGAATGGCAGAAAGCCGTCTCCTTCGAAATCTTGACCTTACCTTGCCTGCTGCCTTGTGGGAAGAAGCTTCTGTCCTTCCACTGGTTATCCCAGGTGAAGAAGGCTGCCTATATCCTGGTATGCCTCTCCGAAAAGCACTGCTACACTCCAAATGACCCAGGCAGTTTCATAAATTGGATTATTATACTGTCTAGACATCTCAAGGGAAGCAACAGGGAAGCAAATAGAATAAGACACTCATTGTCCTGGGAGCAATGTTACCTCCAGGCTGTCCCTTGCCCACACCTCCTTGTCCTCTTTTGCCAGCACCTCTTTGGTTGCACTCAGCTGAGCTTGAAGAAGACAATGGAGGCTGTCAGGCTGCCTCAGTAGGCTTCTCTGTGGCTGAGAGATCATTTCTGCCCACTCACTCCCAAAGATGTCAAATATCTGACATGGCCCAGATCGGAAACGAACGTTAAAAAATATTTCTCCTACCCTGGTGTTAGTCCTCGTTCATGGCAGCGTGACAAGCAGAGGCCAGTGTGGTGCTCTGCCCACCTCTTCTCCTGCCTGGCAGTAAACAGACATCACAAACTCCTCCACAGCCACTTTTCCAGCACAGTTCAGGGTCCTGCAGACCCAGAAAGGTACCGGTGACATGGTTGGAGGCAAACAAGGACCAGTCTGCATCTCTGGTGCAGACGTCAGCAGATCAAACGTTGAGCCTGCCAGCACGATGGCTAATTGGGAGTGTAGCAAGTGAAGACTTGAATTTTGCAGAGCTGCCAGCAGTGATTATCCAAAGTGATCATTACTTGCGAGCTCCAGGTTTCCCTGGAGATTTTGGAGAACCAAGGTCACATTGTCATGGAGCTGGAGAGAGACAAGCATAAGGCAACACGTATCCGGAGGGTGACTGACAGAACTGTAATTGTTTAGTCTGAAAAGGACATAATGAAGAAGAGTCAGGAGTGAATGATTTGAACTAGCCAGAGTTATTCTAAAATATGAAGTCATTGAGCAGGCGGGAGATTGGGTTAAGAGCAACATGCGGGGGAAGAGTGGAACTTGACAGTATTTTGAAACAAAGATGGTAAACAAGAAGAATGGGCTTTCATGTGAAATACTAGAGTCAAATACATTAAGGTATGTGCATAAAAACTGGAGGCAGTCTGCACTGTCCAAGAGTCTGTCATCTGCTTTGCCCACCATGAGGTTTTGTAGCTGAGGGGCTTTTGGAGGAGGAATTTGTTATTGCATGCTTCCTGCATCTCCCTGACCATCTTCAAAGCATATTTTGTAAAAGCCTTTTTGTTTTGCCCAGTGTTACACATTCACCATCAGATGGAGCAGATCAGCAGACTAATGTAGTTACGAAAAGCCTCTGGTCCCAATCTCCTATGCAGATCCAGCAGTTAAAACGAAGAAGAATGTTGGCTTTGCTTTGAAAAAAACAGGAACAGAAATACTGTATAGGTATGGGAATACCAAGAGCATAAGTTGCGGATGAATCATCGTGCACTGTAGGGAACCATAATCTATATAAAGTGTGCAAAAATTAGGAAAAACAACAGGATCAAAGTAGAGGGGAAACAGTAACTTAGAGGCATAAAAAAGGGAGTGAGAAAAGGTCTAGCCCTTGCCAAAGCATAACACGACCACAGCCCCAGCTGTCTGCTGAAAACTCCCTGACCCAGGACTACTAGTACAAAATGGCAAGCCTGCACTGTGGTCCCTGGACACCTGGGAAGAGTGGGATAAATTACACCTCAAGCTTGAGAGAGCGGACTGAGGGACTCTCTGGGTCAGCTCTCCCAAACAAATTCTGCCCCTGCAGCTCACCAGAGCCGTTGGGAACATGGTGGTTGGCCTCTTCCAGTCAGGTTGGTTCTATAATTAGTATGGATAGGCAATGACTAATTAAAAGTGTGGTTGACTACCACAGAGAGTAGTCTTTCTTCCACCTGTGTGCAGTGCCCCTGCCCTGTGCTGCAGTACAGCTGACCCTGAAGCCCTCCCAGTGCAGGGATGACCCTGATGAGGCTATAACAAGCCCAGCCAAGACCCCAGATGATATCCCATGAACAGCTTTTCTGGCATTTGATTTATAATCTCATGCATTGCATTGCTACACACCAAGAACTGATCCATAGTCTTCTGTTGTTTACAAGTAGTTTACAAGCTGTAACTCAAATCACTTACCTGAAATGCTGGGTAATCCCATCACTAATCCATCCTGGCAGGGCAGCAAGAACGTTGTGCAACATGGTGGATAGTATTTCTTCCGATAAATTCTGTGGGTGATCAGGATATCACTGTCACAGTCTGCTCAGCAGCTCCTGCCTTGGCCAGCAGTGCTCCCCCTTGTTACACTGAACTAGCTCGAGTCTTGTGAGTACTTTGGGTTGTAGAGCAGAGGCAACTAAGTGCTGGAACTGTTGGGAGCAACCTGTCACACTTGTCTCTGAGAGGTGTACACGCATCTGTCTGCTGGTTTTCTGGCAGCTGCTTCAGCGCAAACTCTGACTTCGTTCAGCCCCTCTGTATATAGATTGTCATGGGAAATATTAATGGTCTCGCAGATGCTGTCTGATGTTCTCTGGGTGCACAGCCTCTTCCCAGGATACCAAGAAGCTCACTTACACAGATACTGGCATTTGCATACTATTTTAATATACTTTTGCCATTTCTTCTCTCCTCCTTTGGCCACTACCAAAAATATCCAGCAAAGAAATTTGACAACTTAAAGTAAAACGTCACATGAAGCCCACGTCCCTGCCCCCCATGTGGCCTGACCTTCAGCAAACCAGCATTTGATCATCAGTGATTGCTTCTGAAGTCAGTGTCATTGTAATGAGGACCCATGAGCATGTCACCTGAGTCTGTAGCTATGCTTCAACTGCCTTCTGGCTCAAAAACTAAAACTAGCATTGGATGGCGCCTAATCTGGTGAGATTTGTTCCTTACTAGCCCCTGGATGGGTACACTCTGCATGTAAAGCTGAGTGCCATGGGTCTCCGTACCAGCACCGGTGTAACTGCTGCCGTGAGCATTGCTCTGCTGTAATACTTTCAGGAAATAAGCTCGTTCCGTACAATCGTGAAATAGTTTCTTCAGTGTTGATAAACTCAATCAATGTTGGAAAGTATAAAGCACAAGCTGCCAAGGCCACTGTGTCCTTCTTTCTGGAAAAAGTACCAATTCTCAATCAATACTGAGGTAATAGTGTTCTTCAAATCCTTTTTGTCATTGATATCATTGTGATGTTTAACTTTGGGTACAATACCAGGGACTTGGAATTGCTAGAATTCTGTCTTGTTCCGTGGCTGCCTGAAAAATTAATGAGAGGGACTCTGAAATTTTTTTAAAATATCCCCTTCTCAAACACTTTGCTTTCATTTTCCCCCACATCCCATCAGGTACCTCAGGCTAAAGTTCACCTCACTGTAGTCATGCTCCAGCACTCATAATTCTTTGATGACTGAGACACTTGGTGATTCTAGCTGGCCTGAATCATTCATCCTACCTAATCCTTGATGCCAGACACAAGGGCAAGGCATGTAGGTTGGCTGTAGGCACCATGGTACATGCTCTGAACAAGGACCAGAGACTACTGGTGCCTCCATATTGTGCTTCCTTCTTGACCTCCAGACCACAGGGTGCTGGGAGGTGGAACTCCCCAACCCCTTGGCCAGCTGCCTCTCAAGACAGCAATTCCTAAGGCATTTTGGGGATTAGAGTGACCTCAGTCTCCTGTGTGTGAAAGGGGATTTGGTGTCAGACTAACCAGCCCCTCATGGTATTATTCAAACTTTCTGCAGGCTAGCAAAAGCTCTCAGGCTCCATAAGTCAAGAACTATAGGAATTAAATGATTCTTTTTAATTCCATGCAGAGAAGAAAGCATATCCTACAGAGATCTTATTACTTGGGGACTGGAGTCTGCAACCGTTTTGCTTCAGTAAATTGAGCAGTCAGAGTAAAGTCAAGCTCCAAAAGATCTTGAGAGATCCTAGTCCATCCCCTTCCTATATACCCAGACCGATAATACCTGTTGCTGACATCCCTGGGAGATGTATGTCTAATATGTTCCTGAAGACCCCACTCTGCAGGACATGTGGGCAATTAGGGCACATGCCAGGTGGAAGGCCTAAGCCTCTGCTACACCCTCACTTCCATCACATTCACTGTTCAGTTTTTTTGGTGCCAGGGATGATTCACTCTCCTACTCTCCCAACGTGGAGCAACGCCAGTCCTTCTGCAGAGGAATAAAACACATTCAACTTCCCAAAAAGCACAGATAATTGAGTGCCTTCCTCACATGCAGGCTCTTTTGGTTTTTGTTTCCCTAGATCTCTGCAATCACTCTGGGGTTCTGAGTCAGGACCCCACTGTCACCAGCCAGTGTGATCTGCCCCCTCCACAGTGAAATATCAGCACACACAAAGACAAGATGGATTTTCCATCAGCCAGTATCCCTGAGTGAGTCATGGATGTCCTTAGAAAAAGCATAAGCCAGCCTTGACCCTGGCTCTTGGTACAGCAAACAGCAGATGGGGTTCTCCATCCCGTGTTATGTGGGAGGCCTGTGAGCATCTTCAGTTTGCAGGATGCAATCCCCTGTGTAACCTTTCTCTTGCTCTGCTGTTTAACAGAGAAGGGGTTTACCATACCCTTGTTTTCCCTCACAGATCAAAACAAAATGCAGGACCTTGCCAGACCTGTCTTGCCATGCCAGAGACCGGGACCACCGAGCCCAGCTACAGTGGCCCTTCCTGGGAAGGAATCTGCCCAGTCCATCACTGCCCCATCCCTGCATCCCCCAGGCTGAGCGAGGACCACCTGCCCTCCTCCAGCCACAAGCTTGAGCCAGTCTCCACCCAGTTCAACGGACAGGTGCCATCCAGCTCCCAGGACTCACAGCAGCATCACCTGTATTACCCCTGCAACCAGCAGGAGCCCCAAGGCAGCTACGGCCTGCCCCCACTCCCTGGGCATGGCGAGAGGCACATGTTGTGTTCCCACGTTTCCAGCAGTGATCCAGCACCAGCTTCCCACCATGAGGCCTCAGAAACCCCCTGGAAACAGTGGTCCCCGAGGCAGCGACAGCCAGTACAGCATCACGTAGTGACAGTCAGGTAAGAGGCACGTGGAGGGTGGCTCAGGGGCTTTCAAAAACCACTCCTGACCTTTGTGATGGGAAGCGAGTGGGGATGCACGAAACAGGGTTTCAGTCTTCAGTGTGGGGGAGCAGCTGGCCCAAAACACACAGAGGGATCCAGTCTGCTCTCTCCACCACTGTGGAAAGTGTAGAGAGCTGCTGTTCCCACACCAGGGAGAGACGGGTTTTGCTTCTCAAGGTGACTCACTAGATAAAGCCAAGATCGCCCAGTTCCTCCTAGATCACTCAGGTCTGTTTAAGCCCATCTTTCCTTTTGCGCTGCAAGACATCCAGCTGGGTAATCATTTGTCTGGGCAGAGCTTCTCGGTGGTAATCGCAGAGTTCATTTCTTTTTCTGCCTCCACCAAAGCTGCAGCCTGTGCTGAAGAGAAGAGGCAGCAGAAGGAAAGCACTGGCTACAGGTGAGCAGTGAGAAATACAATAGTGGGAAGATTATTTTGTTTTCCAGGTTGGGCAGCAACAAGGATATAAATTATGTTTGTGAGGTTCAACAAGGCCAAGGTCCTACACCTGGGTCAGGGCAATCCTCATCATCAAAACAGATGATGACCACCCTGCAGAGGACTTGGGGGTGCTGGTGGCTGAGAAACTCAATGTGAGCTGACAATGCACGCTTGCAGCCCAAAAGGCCAATCTCTGGGCTGCATCAAAAGGAGCGTGGCCAGCAGGTCGAGAGAGGGGATTCTCCCCCTCTACTCTGCTCTCATGAGACCCCACCTGGAGCACAGTGCCCAGTTCTGGAGTCCCCAACATAAGGAGGACATGGACCTGTTGGAGCATGTGCAAAAGAAAGCTGGGGAGGGACTATTTAGAAGAGCCTGGAGTGATAGGATAAGGGGCAATGGGTTTAAATTGGAAGGGGGTAGATTTCAATTGGATATTAAGAAGAAATTCTTCACTATGAAGAAGGTGGTGGCTGACCCCTCCCTGGAGGTGTTCAAGGCCAGGTTGGATGGGGCCTTGAGCAGCCTGGTCTGGTGAGAGGCATCCCCGCCCATGGCAGGGGAGTAGAACTTGGCGATCTTTGAGGTCCCTTCCAACCAAAACCAGTCTGTGGTTCTGTGAATCTATGTACTGTCCATGACAGAATTGGGGAAATCACTCCCTCCTTTGTTGTGCAGAGTACCCCAGTGACTTGCTTGGGTGGTGGATGTTTTGTGCATAGAGGAAGGGTTTTCCAACAGCCTGAGCTACAACCTCTGCTCCTTCCAGCCAGGATCATCCTTCCTCTCTGTCTGTGCCTTCTGGGGTCCACTGATGGCACCAGGCCATGGTCCCTGGGCTACCACAGCAGTAGCTACCAGAGTCTGATAGAAGATGGCACAGGGTTCCTTCCTTGTCTTTGCACAGCAGTGCAGGGTTAGGCACAAAAGAGGATTTAATTTGCTTATGTTTGCAGTGCAGAGCAATTGCAGTCAGACGAGTGGAGCTTGGATCCTTTTTAGATCATACGCTATCAACAAAATAGTCAGCTGCGTCCTCCGTAACAGGTTGTTTAAGTAGGAAACGCAGCTGGATTGCAAATCCCTGGCAGAACATGCAGCACGAGCAAACAGAAAAGTGGTAACATAATAATGCCAGAATGGGGCTTTTAATCCAAGCAAATCTGCTTGAGAAGCTATTGTAAGAGAATTAGCACAGGATGGGCAGTGTGCTGCCAGAAGGAGACCTCTCATTATTCATCTGCTGAGGATTTTTCTTTGCTCGATCTCTCCCAAATCTACAGAGCATTAGTGCCATGAGGAAAACACAGTGTCTTTTATTACACAATTCTTCCATGGGGAACTCTCCTCCATTGCTTTTTCATGTCCTCTTTCCTAACAACCTACCAGGAAGGATGATCTGCCACAGGGTCACCGGTCAGCTGCCCAGAATGGAGCTGGGCCATCAGCCCCATCCAGCTATCAGACTGCAGCAGAATCTCCTCCCAGTTTAAGAGTGCAGGAGGAGGGTGAAGGGAAGAGGAAGCAATTGCTGAGCTGAGCCTGGCATGGTTGCAAAGAGAGGAGGAAGCCACAGCTGGGAGCAGTTTGCTGGAAGCTGCATTGCAACCTGAGGCCATGCCAGGGTGGCGCATATGTGGAGGGGACATTTTGGTGTAAACAGAGAACAGAACAAGGGGTCCTTCAGACACTGTGATGCACTGAGGTACAGCTTTTCTGTTAAGATGTCAGTGGAAAGCTTGTCATCCAGGACTTATTAACAAATGTAACCTTGGGTCCCCTGGGGATGGTGGCTTTATTTCAGTCCTCAGAGCCCTACAAGGAGAAATGACAAATGCTCCTCTGTGAAGAAACCCTAGTAACATGTTTTGAGCAACTCCACTGGCCTTCTGCTCCTCTAGACTGGACAAACGCTGCCTGCGAAAGGGCCCAGGAAACAAGTGAAAATTTTTGAAAACCCTCACTGCACTGAACAGTAAAGAAAAGCTATCTCTGAGCACTGCTAGTCTGGCTGATTAATTCTAAGGAAGAGGTATGCTCTTGTCGAGAAGCAGTGTGAGAATTTGGTAGGAAAGCACTTAGATTTTCATGCAGAGAGTTGCAGTGTGATTTCATAGAATCATGGAATCACAGATGGGTCTGGGTTGGAAGGGACCCCAAGGATCACAGAGCTCCAAGCCCCCTGCCACAGGCAGGGCCACCAACCTCCAGGTCTGGATCTACACAAGGTTACCCAGGGCCCCCATCCAACCTGGCCTTAAACCCCCCCAGGGATGGGGCATCCACCTCCTCTTTGGGCAGTGATTCCTGTATTCCTAGTGTCCATTACTTTCTACAGGGTTTTCTCAGAGGGGCAAAACCGAGGAGTGCCTCCGTTATTCCCGATCCCTTTGGTTAAAACACCATGGGAGAAAGATAGACTCAGTTGTTAAGCTAGTCGGTGCAGTGCCAGTCTCCTGCAGCAATGGCTCAGCTGGGGGCTTTACAGCCCTCAAAGGCTCATCTGGCTCATGACCAGTGCTGTGCTTTGAAGGAAAACAGTAAATTAATGCTTTTTCTTTCTTTTTTTTTTTTCTCCCTGTCTGTAGACATGACAAAGCTTTCAGGATGCCAAAAAGGTATGTTTCCCGTCCTTCTACCCCATTATCATTGCTCTCCTACCCTGCAATTAGGAAGTGCAGAGTCTTACTGCTAGTGCCATCCCCGGCAGGCCAAGCCTCAGAGGCGAGGTCAGCACTCCCCTCAGGGCTTTCCTGGGGATTTGTTTCCTTGGATTGCTCGAGAGATCAATTTAACTTGCATTCATAAATAGCAACGCTGTCTTGGTAGCTGTTCTGGGGGCAGGTGCCTGTCTCTAATCCATACAATAGCTTTGTGTATGTACACAGTACTTCCCTATGTGTGTATGTATATATTGATGTCTCGGAAAGCCGGAATCAAAACTCAATAGCCTTGGTGACTATTAAGCAGGTATCCTTTATTGCAGTTCTGGGCACACAGGGGATCGCTTCTCCAAATGTGTGCGCCCATTAAAGCCAAATTTCTCATATTTATACAGATTTACTATACATATTCATTATCATTTCTAAGAAAAGGCAGGGTTATGCAAATTATTTCCAGGAAGTCATTTACATTAACTCCTCCCAGATAGAGCATGCTCAGTGACACTTAGGGGATCTTCCAGTGGTCTTCAGGGATGAAGGCTGGACATCTTCCTCGCTCTCAGCACGTTCTTTACGGTTTTCTCCATAGTTTCCAAAACACATTACTGAGCTCAAAACACATTTCTGCACATTCCCCCTTTTCTTCTAGAAGCCCCTTTCCATGTACCACGCTCCCCTATTTTACAAGCAGAGCAGCATCTCTTCAGTTGTTTCTCTTTTTCTCTGTTTTTAACTTTTTCCTAAATCAAATACTAAGGGATCCTGTGGTATCGTAAGCCCACACTCCCTCTGTCATTCCAGATCATCTTGGAGGGTGGGAAAAAATCCCCAACAAACCTCAAAAACATATCAGCATTGCCAATTTCATCCCATTTCCCTTTTTTTTTAAAAAAAGCATTAATTGCAATACTTCATCAAATTCTTTTTCCTCACACTCCCACCAGGTTCTCCTCCAATATCTTTCCAATGCAAAATCTCACAACCCAGGGGGCTTTTCTTAGGGATTTCACTGCTTTTGTTTCCCTCCCATCGTTAGTCAGATTTACTTCTTGATTCCTGTTATAAACAACTCAAGTCCCGTCTGTCTGTCCAGCAATACTAACGAGAATGATACGGTTTCTCTAATACATTCACAGTTCCACACTGATTACACTAAAAAAATAAAAACACAAACTAGTTAGGAACCCTTTTTAGTTGAAAACAAGATATACCCTGTCTCTTAATTGGTCGTTGGTCTCATTATTTATGACTCCCCTATCTTCACTTTCTTGAGCTTCAAGGCTGTTGCACTGTTGTGACTAAATTTTGTAGTCGCTTTCATGAAACAGCCCACATGGTTCAAGCCATATTCTACTAAAATCCAAACCAAAACTATTCTTAAAACACGCAAATACTTACATTAAAGTTATATTAATTGTCTCTTAAGCTACATCTATATCAATCTATTCAGCATTATTACATTTCATTGAATCAATATAAATCTATAGATAGGATTAATCCAGCTTGATGAGCCATCAGGAGGACAGCCCACCCTTGAAATAAATTCACCTTTTCAAAAGACAGAGGATTTTTAATACGTCTCAAAATTAAAATAATTAGATTGCTTTCAACTTCTTTTTAAAAGCTGTTTTTTGTAAACCACCTTTTCTGGAAGGTCTGAGTAAATATCTCCCAGCACCTGACACTGCAGCTGATTTATTCCCCCCCCACCCCCATTTTTACCTTTGTGGTAACTGGACATGGAATCACCCAAAACAGCCTCCAGAAATTGGGTACACTAATGTGTAAAGGGCAAATTTTTGTTAATTTTCATAGCAAAGAACTCATCTATGAAACAAGGTGACAGGCAGTCTTAAATTGAAAAACATACTAGGCCTGGAATGTGAAGAGCTGTTTGAAGAGCTAGTGATGAGTTCTAATTATGGAGAACACTGCACTATTCTGGATATGAGATATCAGTGTGCATCTGCAGCCCAGAAGGCCAGCCAAATCCTGGGCTGCATCATCGGAAGTGTGGCCAGCAGTTTTGAGAGGTGATTCTACCTCTCTACTCTGCTGTGGTGGACCTCGCCTGGAATACTGTGTCTAGCTCCGGAGCACTCAGTACAAGAAGGACACTCTAACAAGTGTTAGAGTGGGTCCAGAGGAGGCCACAAAAATTATCAAAGGGCTGGAGCACCTCTCCTATGAAGTCAGGCTGAGACAGTTGGGCTGGTTCAGCTTGGAGAAGAGAAGGCTCTGGAGGGACCTTATTACCAAGGGTGTGTAGCAATAGGATGAGGGGTGATGGCTTTAAACTAGAAAAGGGAAGATTTAGGTTGGGTATTAGAAAAAAGTTCTTCACTGTGAGGGTGGTGGATCACTGGCACAGGGTGCCCAGAGAGGTGGTGGAGGCACCATCCCTGGAGACGTTCAAGGTCAGGCTTGATGGGGCTCTGAGCCACCTGATCTAGTGGACATGCCGGGGGTCAGACTAGATGGCCTTTGAAGGTTCCTTCCAACCTAATGCATTCTATGATTCTATTTGATTTAGTGAAGTTGGAGGCAAGAGGAGCAAAAAAGCAGGCAAGCAGGCTCATCACACCTCAAGGCTGATATGCACTGGCACAGCCTCTGTAAAGTTCATAAATATTCCACTTCACTGTGAAGCTCAAATACTTGTCAACTATTTTTGAGCAAAGAATTTCTTATATTTTGGAAATACATCAGAATCCAGAAGAACTACCCAGAATCTGCCAAACCAGAACAGGAACCTATTCCGCTATCTTGTTTCTCAACAGATATTTTCGAGGAAGACAAAAATACTGACGCAGTAAAACCTGCACTGGTAAAAAATTCTGGGATAGGAACTTTAATAGATGATCCTATAGGATGCACAGCTTGTTCCACAAGAAAAACAGAACTTGGACGGAAAATTTTCAACCGGACTTTAACCACAAAAGTAACTGGCAAAAATACTTTTGGCCAGAGTAAGGTGTTTTTCTGGAAGGGTTTTGTCTGTACAGAAGTGTCATTAAATGTGCATGTGCCACCATACCATGCACATTATTCCAGGCCTAGCCCTGGCCTGGGAGCTTGCAGGTGTTCTCCAGACCCTGGAGGAAAACTGGTCTGCCACCCTTGCAGATGCTGTGGTGTAGGCTCAGAGTTTGGCTTTGAGACTGAGATCGAGGTGAGATTCATTCATGCGGCGGGTGCAGAAGCCATTTGTCTGCCCTGTGAACACTGCTGGCAGTCCTAGCATCAGCTATCTGCTGTCCCTCCTATTTTGCTGTGCATGTGTCTGTATAGTTCCCAACAGTAAGGCAGGCCCCTACATAGTGAGTGAGTTTAGATCAATGGCAACAGAGTTGTTCATTATCTTTAGGGCACCCTTCAGAATAGCCCAAGGACTTCTCAGGGCCCACAGCGTGAAAATCTGCAGGCCAGGCTGTCAGGCAGCTGCTAGCTTAGATTGCATGATGGGAGGGGGAAGGAAGAAGCTCTTTTTGAATGCAATCTTTTAAGTTAAATATTTAAAGCTTCATTTTGCCCCAGGATGCAAGAGTCTGGCTTTTATTATTTCTGATTGAAAAAGCAGGAAAATTTAGGGATGCAAAATGTAATTACCCAAGTTAATTAGGATTGCCTGCAAACATCCAGTTGGAGGTTTAATATGTTCATTAAGAGCTGTACTAGAGGCTCCAAGGTTTTAAATAAATAAATGCTCAAACCAGAAAGCCTTCATTCTTTTACTTCCTTTCACTAACACTACACTGGCTCAACAGCAGGATTTGTGCTAATAACAGAAGTGCCTCGACAGCAGGGTTTGTGCCTCAACAGCTGCATTTTTTTCTTCTTCTGTTGATTCCAGTTATTCCCAAATGATCGCGGAGTGGCCCATAGCTGTCCTGGTGCTGTGCTCAGTGACGGCTGTGGTTTGCACTTTAGCTGGCCTGCTCGTTGGAAATTTGCCTGACTTTTCAGAACCCTTAATGGTAAGTCCCTACAGATGATACATCAACATGAACAGAAAGAAAATCCACAGGCCAACCACCAATATATTCTTTCTGCCATATAAAATGAGCCGATGGTGCTTTCCTTCTCTGCAGGTAGGGGCAGCAAGGCAGGACAGTACATCAAGGAGGGCATCAAAGCCAGTAGAAAAGTGACCGTGTTTATCAGCGATCTGCTGTCCTTAACCCACATCTTCACAGTATGCAACCAAAGCATACCTCAGGATGAACACAAAGTGTCAGAGTCATGCACAGTATTTGCTGTTCCTCTGACACCTACGCCAGCAGCAGCCATCGGCCCATCTCTCAGCAACGCTGTGGGCTCACACCACTGCCCTCAGCCTGGTGTGGAGACACTGCCAGCACAAACCAGGATTGCCCCTTTTGCTCCCCTTCCACTGCTGGAAGACCGGGGTTGTCCAAAAGGACTAGGCTGGGTGGGGACTTGGTGGAGCATCTGGCTCTGGTTCCTACAGTCTGTCTGCGAGTGAGGCTCTTGAAATGGGAAGGCTGCCCTGTTCTGAGCATTGCTGCACAGGGTTCTGTTTTCCATGCAGGATCCCTTATTTCGTAAAGACATCCCTGTCTCTCATTAATGGAAGAATCCCGAGAAAATGAGAGTAGACTTTGTCCAGGAGGAGAGAAACTACCCCCATTTCTGTGACTATTTTACTTCAAGATGAGAAGAGTCTTCTGAGGTCAGGGAGACAGAATTGTAGCCATCCTTGCCCAGAAAGGAAAGAAAGGAGAGATAAATCTTTTTCTGTCAGTTCTGGGATGCAGTATTTCCAGGGAAAATTACATTAGTGTATCTCTCCAAGATGCAGTGATAATCTCATATAGTTTCTGTGTCTAGAAGGAGGACTAAGGTGAGGTAAGATAACTTGAAATGCAAGCTGATGACAAACCCCTTTTGCTTGGCTGCAGGGTTTTGAGCCCCGAGACACTGACATTGGCAGAAAGCTCATGGTGTGGAGGAACGTAGAGAGACATACAGGCTACAAGAAGACCTTGTCCCTTTCTCCTTATGCCGAGAAGAAGAGGTATTTGAGTTTGGTTTGGGGGGTTTGAGGAACATGTTGGCTGTACAGTTATAGATTTGATGCTTCAAGACACCTGTGTGAATTACAACATATATGCTACACTTAAAAGCGCTGCAGGCACTGTTTGCCTGCAGTGGCCGTGGGCTCACTATTCTGGAAACTAGGAATTAGGCCCTAAATTCTTCATGTGTTTACTTCACTGCTTACCCTTACGAGACTGCACAGAGGCGACCCAGCATGTCTGCACAAGGGGATGCAGTTCCTCACTCAATTTCACAAAGGTCCCTGCAAAGGGGCATAGCCATCCCAATACCAAAAACCTCCTGTCCAAGCAACTCTCTTTCAAGACTGTGACAGCTCTTACTGCTGCAGCCGTGCTATGTGTAGCACCAGAGCCTTGTCAGTGAATGTAACTCATAGCCAGACGATCTCTAGTTACGTAAATAATCTGATTTCTTGTTAGCTATGACAGCATTGGCACTAGCAGAGGTCAGAAGGCTGCTCAGGGAGAACAAGAAGCGAGGACTCGGAGAATGGTGGAACAAATCTATGGAGCGGATGGTTTCTTTTGTGGTCCCCCAGGTGAGCAAGATCTTGATGTGATAGTAAGTTTTACGCACACAGAACTCAACAGCATACATAATTGCCAAGGTGGTTAGGACACAGGGAAATGATCTGAAAGTGCACTAAGAAAGCCATGGATACAGTATCACCCTGTGAAACCTAAGCCACCTTTTGGATAGTGATCTTCCAGCACTTTGTAACTGAGTGCTTAGAAAAGGCTTGTTCTGAAATTCTGCAGAAGAGCTGTTTAACTTTCTTTGCCATACTTCTTTCTCCAATTTAGAAATATGTCTTAAAAGCACCTATAAAAGGACTCGAGTTTTCACCATTTGCCCATATCAAACGTGAATACCCTGAAAAAAAGGCCTATGCCCCACTCCCTCTCTGCTCCTTTTCTTCCTGAAAAATGTGTCACTAAAAACTGGACGGAAAAAAGAAAACTCCAAGACACACAAAATGTGTCCCAAAGTGGACTGAGTAGCAGAGGAACAGCATGCATTTTTACTCCCTTCCCTGCCTCTACTCCACCTCTGAAATCAAACACGAAACCCACAGGTCCTGGGAGTTTCGAGCTGAACTTGAGCCCCTCGTGTTACAGGGGTGCAGAACCAGATGCCAACACTCACTTAAAGCCTGCTGACAGCACAGAGAGTGCATTCCGAAAACACCCAACACTGCTCTCCTGCTGCTGACAGATGGGCCAGGAGCAGCGGTCAGATCACATGAGGCAGATGCTACCACTCACCACAAGCTACTCTCTTTGTGACATGCTTCTCTTCAGGGAGTCCTCCATAGCAGCCATATGCAGTCACACAGATGGCGAGATATGGTGGGGTGGTTTTTTCTATGCACAGAGTCTACTCCCAACACTCTGGCTGATTCATCTTCATTTCCTAATCCTTTTTTTAAGTAATTTTTAAATTTTATTTTTATTCTTCTTTATTTCAGAAAAGAGCTATTCCCAGTTGGTATTTATGTCCACAACTGCTGGGAGCTTATGGAATCTGCAAGCTATTCAGTCCATGTGTCAAATTGAACAAGACAAGGTTAGTGATGTCAGGAAGAACATGTATACACGCTGTCTCTTTCCTGACTACCGTAATCTTTAATCTTTAGCTGAAGGGCAGTCAGATAAAAATAATGTAAGGTACAGAACAGGTTTCAGCCTAGAGAACCCCAAAGCATTATACCTACTTAGTAATACACGGATGATTCCACCTGTCACTGAAGTCCAGCTGCAAAGTAGCAGCTGCCACTAAACTAGAATAAATGGAAGAAATTATTCACTCTGAGGATGGTGAGACACTGGAACAGGGTGCCCAGGGAAGCTGTGGAAACCCTATCCCTGGAAGTGCTTAAGGCCAGGTTAGATGGGGCTTTGGGCAACCTGGTCTAGTGAAGATGTCTCTGCCCATGGCAGAGAGGTTAGAACTAGATGATCTTGGAGGTCCCTGCCAACCTAAAGCATTCTATGATTCTACAACACTGAACAAGAACTTGGTCCAGAAGCCAAAGGTGTCCATCAGAAGCTGCTGAGAATATCAGGCAGCAAAACCTAATAACTGAAATGGATGTATCATCTTGGAGACTGTGACAGCAAGTTTTGCAAGTAGGAAGTTTAATTGGATTAGCTGTGTTTGCTATAGGATCCAAATTTTCAAATCAGAGGACACAAAATATAAATAAGGGTCAGGGTTTAATTTTTGCAAAAGGCTGCCATGTTTCAATAGCTTTAGTATCTGCAGTTTGTCATTGGGACGGTGGCAAGCCATGGCTTAGAATCATAGAATGGTCTGGGTTGGAAGGGACCCCAAAGATCATAGAGCTCCAACCCCCCTGCCACAGGCAGGGCCACCAACCTCCAGGCCTGGATCTACACAAGGTTGCCCAGGGCCCCATCCAACCTGGCCAACACTTCCAGGGACGGGGCATCCACTACTTCTCTGGGCAGACTGTTCCAGCACCTCACCACTCTTTCTGTAAAAAACTTCCACCTAATATCTAATCTAACCCTTCCTTCCTTTAGTTTTAATCCATTCCCCCTTGTCCTGCCATTATCTGCCCTTTTAAAAAGTTGAATCCCCTCCTGCTTATAAGCTCCCTTCAGGTACTGGAAGGCTGCAATGAGGTCCCCCCGCAGCCTTCTCTTCTCCAGGCTGAACAAGCCCAGCTCCCTCAGCCTCTCTTTGTAGGGCAGGTGCTCCAGCCCTCTAATCATCCTTGTGGCCCTCCTCTGAACCCTCTCCGACAGTTCCACATCTTTCTTGTATTGGGGGCCCCAGCTCTGGACACAGTACTCCAGATGGGGCAGAGTAGAGAGGGACAATCACCTCCCTGTCCCTGCTGGCCACCCCTCTTCTAATGGAGCCCAGGATACCATTGGCCTTGCGAGCTGCAAGAGCACACTGCTGGCTCATGTTAAGTTTCTCATCCACCACAATCCCCAAGTCCTTCTCAGCAGGGCTACTCTCAAGAAGCTCCTATCCCAGTCTGTATCTATGTCTGGGATTCTTGCGACCCAAGTGCAACACCTTACACTTGGCAGTGTTGAACCTCATTAGGTTCCCCCGGGCCCATCTTTCCAGCCTGTCAAGATCCCTCTGGATGGCTTCCTTTTCTTCTAGGGTGTCGACCACACCACTCAGCTTGGTGTCATCCGCAAACTTGCTGAGGGTGCACTCAATTCCATCATCAATGTATGCCTGGAGAGGAGGGTTCCTGCAAGGAGCGAGGAACACTACGGGGCTGCAAGATGAAGTGTGTAGAGAGGGTCTGACCGATGCTCCCTCATCTATTTTTTTTTCAGATCCGCTCACATGTTCATTTTAGAGACCTCTGCCAACGTACCGAAACCAATGAATGCTGCCCAAGCTGGTCTCTGGGGAACTACATTGCTGTCCTGTACAACAGGTCTTCTTGTTTGGAGATAACCCAAGGAGACATCTCCCATACCCTGGCCCTCCTTCGTGCCTGTGCTCCAGACTATCACAAAGGTATCCTCACTCCATCCTGTATAGGTCCCGAGACTGTGAGGCAGAAACATTCTCAGTGTGCCAAAGTCCCAGAAAAGTGTACCCGCTTCAATGCCACCTACCAGCTTCTTCATTTCCTGGTTGACAGAGACTTCCTTAGTCCCCAGACAATGGAGTACCAAGTGCCATCTCTCAAGTACAGCCTCCTCTTTTTGCCTACAAGGAAAGGTGCATCTATGATGGGGATCTACTTAGACAATCTTGAATCTTGGGATCTGTTTGATAACTATACATCTATCACTGGAATGGACCTGGGCCTTAAACAGATACTATTCCAGCACTATCTTTTACTGGATACAAAGTATCCAGTCCTGACAATATTAGCTATTTTTGTAAGCATTTCTTTTTATTTACGCTCAGTCTTTATTACCATGATGGTCCTGATCGCTGTTATCAGTTCTTTAATGATCTCCTACTTCTTGTACAAGGTGGCCTTCAGATTCACCTACTTCCCTTTCATAAACCTGACAGCAGTCATCATTCTCAGCAGCATTGGTGCCAACCACACCTTTGTCTTCTTTGATCTCTGGAACCTCAGCAAGAGCCAGAACCCTTCTGCTGGGCTTTCTCAGTGGGTGAGTCAAACCATGCACCACTTTGCGTATCTCATGCTGGCGTCTTGCTTCACAACAGGGGCTGCCTTCTATGCCAGCTACATTAGCAATATAATAGCCATCCGCTGCTTCGCTATTTACATGGGCACCTCCGTGCTGGTGAGTATGGTATTCATGATGACTTGGCTGCCTTCTTCGGCTGTGCTGTATGAGCGCTACATAGCAACAACCTGCATTTACAAGCCAGAAGACTACTGGAACAACGCTGGCCAGAAAACAGTTGCTGTCTCCCTCCATTATGTTCTCAGGGGTGTCCAGAACACGCTATCTGAAACCTCCAAGCTGCTGTTTGAAAAGCTGCTGCCTTGTGGGGTCATCAAATTTCGGTACATCTGGATCTGCTGGTTTGCTGCCTTAGCAATAGGAGGTGCCTACATCTCCTGTTCCAACCCAAAACTCAAACTCCCAACTCTTGAGACATCATCTGTCCAGGTGTTTAGACTGAGCCACCCCTTTGAGAGGTACGATTCTGAATACTGCCACCAGTTCATGTTTGAGAGGCTGGAGCATGGAGAAGGGCAGCATATGCCTGTCACCATAGTCTGGGGCATTCTGCCTGTGGATAATGGGGATCACTTCAATCCAAAAAGCAACGGCACCCTAGTGACAGACATCGCCTTCACAATCCAAAACCCTGATGCCCAGAAGTGGCTCCTTGAATTCTGCCAAAAAGTGAAGAACAAAAGTTTCTATTACCCTGATGCGAAGCAAAAATCTACCGTGTGCTTCATGGAGGAGTTCCTCAGGTGGATGGACAGCCGCCAGTGCTCTCAGAGAGACCACAGCTTCAATCTTTGCTGTAACCAGTTCTCTTTCCCTTATGGAAGCGAAGTCTTCCTACACTGCATCAAAATGATGCTCCTGGAACAGGGCAGGGAAGGGGCAGAAGCGTATGATCTGGGCCTCAGGTTTGATGCGGAGGGAAATGTTGCTGCCTTAGTGCTGCAGTTTCAAACTACTTATCACTATAGCTTCAACTACAGCAAAGCAAAACAATTTTATGAGGAAATCAACCTCTGGGTAACAGAGGAAATGAAAACTGCCCCTGTGGGGCTTCAGAATGGATGGTTTACCAGTAAACTAGAGCTATACAACCTCCAGCACAGTCTGAGCACAGAAACAATGGTGATCATGGGGCTCTCCATAGCCATATCCTTTGTGGTGCTGCTGCTTACTACGTGGAACGTTCTCCTTAGCATTTTCTCTGTTACTGCCATCGCAGGCACTGTCCTGGTAACCACTGGCCTTTTGGTCCTCTTGGAGTGGCAGCTCAACGCAGTGGAATCTCTTTTCATTTCAGCTGCAGTGGGCCTCTCCGTTGACTTTACCATCAACTACTGCATCTCCTATCATCTGTGCCCCCATTCTGACCGCCTGAGCCGAGTGGCCTTCTCCCTGAAGCAGATGAGCTGTGCCACAGCCATGGCAGCTTCTGCTCTCTTCTCTGCAGGGGTCATTATGTTGCCTGCAACAGTCCTGGCATACAGGAAGTTGGGGATATTCATCATGATGATCAAGTGTATCAGCTGTGGGTTTGCCAGCTTCTTCTTCCAGTCACTGTGCTGCTTCTTTGGCCCAGAGAAAAACTGTGGGCAGATCCTTTGGCCTTGTGCCCACACCATGAAAGACTTTTCTGATGACTCTGGGCTGAATGGAAGCTTTGCCTGTGGGGGGAGCGAGAAGCAAAACCGGTTGCGGAAGGTCCAGGAGTCCAACACTGCAAAAGAACAATATGAGCTCCAGCCCTTGTCCAGGAAACTCAGTGACAGCTTTGACAACAGCACTTCCACAAGCAAGCTGTCCAACCGACCCTCAGTGCTCTCTGAAGACACCCAAGTTGAAGAAAACAGATGCCCCAGACTAGGAATGCACCCCTCCCTTGAAAGAGAGAGACGGACTCTGCAAGAGACCCTTGGAGACCAGCAGGTTGGCCTGTGCCAGTGTCCTGCCTTGCAAACTTCCTCTCCATACAAGCATGGCAGCTCAAGGGCAGAAATGCACAGGGAGAGACTCTGCCGAGATTGTCGATGTCGGAAGTATGGTCCTAAAGCTTGGGATGGGTCTGGGCTGGACCACATCCAGACAGCTGGTGTGGAAGAGGAAGGGCAGGTTGATAAATCACAGTGCTCTAGTGACACTGCCCAGCAGCAGCCAGATTATACCTCAGACAACAGCCATCTCCCCGCTGCTGACATCTACAAAATTCACAGATGCCTTTGTTCTCTTGGCAGCTCTTTTGACATGCTCAACATCTCCAGTGAGACATCGATAAGTGATTTTGAGCAAGGCCTAAAGCTTGCTGAATCAGCCAGTTCTTGTCCTGATGTCTTAGAGCTGTCTGATTCGTATAGTCAAACAGAGAGAGGTTACCTGAACAGCAAGAGAGATACCCTGCGGCTGGACCTGAGGGAGACTGTCTTTGATATCTCTCCAGCAGCATCGCAGCAGAACAGCTCTTCATGGAAAAATCGATTTGGATTAGGGAGTGAAGGTCCAGTGGTGTTACCAAACAGCCAACCAGACATGCCTGATGTTTGGATCAAACGATCTAGCGCACAAAGTTCTGGTTACAACAGTTGAAACCTTGCAGAAAACAAAACTGTACTGCTAAGGAAAGGGGAAGCCAAAATCTCCTTGGAACTGTAAATAACAGGTTTTTTCCTCCCATCTCTCCTAGAGCTGAGACTGTTTCTTAGTATTTCAGCTGTGCGCACACCCTTGTTTTCACAGAACCAGCAAATCTGATACTAGCAAGAGCATGTGAGATCAATCTTGATGGAGTAAAAGCCCTTCGACCTCCCAGTGTCTGGTGCCATATTCACAGCTGTACTGCAAAACTTATCCTGTAAACTTGTTCTGTCCTTTCCTACAAGGTGATAGATTTTGTTTTCTTGTCAAGGTTACACAGGAGAGAAATAAAGAGGTAAATCTCCTCAGGTATGTAACAACAGATAAAGAGAGCTCCATGTAAAAAAAAAAAAAAAATCCCAACCCCACAACAATTGAAAATCTAGGTAACAAGTGAGACGTGTATTGCTAGTAAGAAAGTCTTTCATTTTCTACTGAATCAGAAACTGCTGTGTGTGAAGTCCAGGATCACAGATGTTATCAAAATAGTTGAGATAATATAAAAAAAATCTCATTGAGACTTTTGAGTTGAAATAGTCTCTTATTGTACCATTGAGGAAGCTGAAGAATCCGTCCCAAATTGGTTTTCTGTAACAATTTCAGTTTATTAGAGTGAATTCTAGTACTGCCAAAGATTGTCAGTGTGAGGTTTCCCCCTTTGGGAGAAGTGTCCCCCATCCCCTCAGTGACTCAGGTGCTTTGTGTATCATCTTCAAAGCTTGTTTCCACTCAAGGCATTCCTGACAAACCCATCACTTTTTAAAATGTGCGTATCTGGTGAATCTTGAATTTTACTTTTTTTTTTTTTCCTTCTCTACCAGAAACAAAGAGGAAAAGAAATACTTTCTTGGCTTTATCTGTTGAAAAAGGGAAAACGTTCTCTATACAAGTTGATGTAAAATAAATGCTTATGACAAACTTTCCTAAACCCGAGTGATGCTTCATTTTCACCAAGAACACTGTGGCTCATTATCTTTTCAGTGCCTGATATCTTTTCCGATATAACCAGTGAAAGGAAAACACAAATCTTTGAAATCAAATACTTGCTCCCTCTGACATCCACAAGTAGCTCTCCCTGCACCATGGGAACAGGGCCATTACACAGGCCATAACTGCGTAATGCTTATTTGGAACATGTTTTTTTAAAGCTCATTAACAATGCTTCAAATACATAATGCTTTCTTTCAGTTTTACCTTTCCATGGTGGGTGTTCAGGTAATGAGCTGCCCAGGGCTTTGAAATCCCTTCACAGACCGGAGCTGCATTAACTCTTTGGAGAGACTTCTCGCCCCATGTGAAAATCGTGTCAGAAAACACTGCAAAAACATGCCAAAATGTCGGGAAACATGTCACAGAGTCGCCTCCTTTCCCCTAACAGCACAGAAAGGCGACCCTAGCCGCCCCAAAGGCAGTACCGACGCCCCGGGGGCTGAGAAGGAAGGCCCCCCGTGAAGGCCCCCTCCGGGCGAGACAGCAGGAGGCGGCGAAGCCCTCCCCCGCCGGTGGCCGGCTGTCCTGAGCGATGGGAAGCGCTGGCACAGCCCTCGGGGACTCCGCCATGCCAGAAGTCCCTCTCTGAGGAAACGGACAAGGGCGGAAAGCGACCCCTCACGGCGGTCCGCGAGCCCCGGACCGGGCAGGGGCGAGGCGGGGCGGGGCGGGGCGGGGCCGGGCCGGGGCCGTGTGTGCATGCGCGGCCGTTTGGCGGCTGGTTCGATTCAAACGGCGGCGGAGGGGAGTGTGCGGCTGCTATGGAGGAGGAGCAGCCTTCCCGCATTCCTGTCTACAGCGCGCTGCACCGCGCCGGGCCGCCCGCGGGTGC
>VZTU01020552.1:57767-94186 GCA_013400835.1 Zapornia atra | reverse complement strand
AGTACCTGAAGGGGCCTACAAGAAAGCTGGGGAGGGACTATTTAGAAGAGCCTGGAGTGATAGGATAAGGGGCAATGGGTTTAAATTGGAAGGGGGTAGATTTCAATTGGATATTAAGAAGAAATTCTTCACTATGAAGAGGGTGAGGCCCTGGCACAGGCTGCCCAGGGAGGTGGTGGCTGGCTCCTCCTTGGAGGTGTTCAAGGCCAGGTTGGATGGGGCCTTGAGCAGCCTGGTCTGGTGAGAGGTGTCCCCGCCCATGGCAGGGGAGTAGAACTTGATGATCTTTGAGGTCCCTTCCAACCAAAACCAGTCTGTGGTTCTGTGAATCTATGTACTGTCCGTGACAATTGGGGAAATCACTCCCTCCTTTGGTGTGCAGAGTACCCCAGTGACTTGCTTGGGTGGTGGATGTTTTGTGCATAGAGGAAGGGTTTTCCAACAGCCTGAGCTACAACCTCTGCTCTTTCCAGCCAGGATCATCCTTCCTCTCTGTCTGTCCCTTCTGAATGTACATCAAGAGCAAGTTCTCCGCCGCATTATTTTAGGACTGTATGTAGTCGTGGTGAATTGAAAGACACAGCTCTCTGAGCGTTTCGAGCAGGCTCTGTTTTTTATTCCCAAGCTGAACAACTTTGCTCAGAGCCCTGTGGTGTGCTGTCCACTTTGTGTTGAGACCCCCTTTATTAGCACGCCTGTATTACCACTTTCAAGCTTGCTTTCGATAATGTCAGCCTGGTTGCTCTTTTAACATTGTCTACCATCAATGCTATCTGTGGCTTGTTCTGGACCCTTAGTCCTGGGTAAAGCTTAAAGAACGCCCTTAGTTGTTGCTACCTTAAAGTCTCCCTTCTAACCAGATATAATTGTGATTTACCTCAAATTGAAGGTATCTAGTAGTTTTGTGGCCATCTCTTGCAGACACTAGCATTTTCATTGTTGTCTCTTGCAGAAATGCAAATGGCTTTTTCTTCAAAGAAGCAATGCGTCGACAAACCAGCAGATCTGGAGTTCAACAAAGATCCCAATTTTAACTTCAGTTCAAACATTCTGTCAGATGGTGTCTTCAAAGCTACAAACCCAGGGTAAACTAAAGTAAAACACTGATAGGTTTATTACTTGGTGAGATGGCTTAGCATTTTGCAGGTTTTCTGGTAACTGTATTTCACCCATCTTTTAAGGTTGCCGAAATCTGCCAAGAAAGTGGAACCAACTTCAAAGAAGACAGCTACAAGAGGGTATGTTTCCTCAAATTTCCTTGCCCTCATGCAGTAACATTCCCTCTTGGAGGCTTATGATGAGCTCTCACCCATGTACAGCTTGCTGGCCAAGTTTGCTGACTAAAGCTTTTTGTCCAAAACAAGAGGATATGCTCTAGAGAGGGGTGTGTTTGTAGCAGTAAAAGAGAAGGGGTATAATACTGATATTTTTGCCCCTAAGCCTTTGATGTTTGATTCTACAGGCCTCTCAACAGGTACAAACTAGAAGCAGAGCTGAAGACCAAGGGTAAGCTGTTAGAAACAACCGTACAGCAGATGCACTCCAGACTAACAGGGGCACAGGTAAGGAAAAAGGTGTTGGAGGGGAATTGTGGAACAATTCTTGTATTAGATCCCTACAGGCTCAGATCAAAGGATTACCTTGCTTGTTTCCCATCTCCATCAGAAGTCAGTAGAGTTTGGGAGGGCTAGGTTCTCTCCTGTGATATCTGCTAGAACCTGGAACTAAGCAGCTGTGTCCAGGTGGATAATGCATCCAGATCACTGTTAAATAGTCATCAGAGCTCTAATTCCACTTTAAACTCATTGTGGGAGAATATTTCAAGTTCACAACTATACGCTCTTGTGAAATTTTGTTAAAGCAGTCTTGATATTGCCAGATGCTTTGTAGATACATCAAGAGAAACTGTAAATAATCACTTGCCATTGATAGTTTGAGGTCTAATAATTAATTTTTCTTCTGTAGCTCTTAACATATGGTAGATAAGCTATTGAATTTCCTTGTTCCTTTTGCCCAGTCTCCTAGCTTTGTCAACCCACCACACAGCGTGGTGTGACAGTGCATACAGTATTAAGGTGTGGGTTCTGGGATGCGCATGGTCTCACTTCAGTAACAAAGAACACCTAAGTTTGCTAGTAACAAAGAACACTTTGCACTAAGTTTGAGGGACAGTGACCTCATTCTCTTCTGAGTGTTTAACACAGAGCTTGAGGCCTTGGAAAGCCGGAATCAAAACTCACTAGCCTTGGTGACTATTAAGCAGCTATTATTTATTGCAGTTCTGGGCACACAGGGGATCGCTCCTCCAAATGCGTGCGCCCATTAAAGCCAAATTTCTCATATTTATACAGATTTACTGTACATATTCATTATCATTTCTAAGAAAAGGCAGGGTTATGCAAATTATTTCCAGGAAGTCATCTACATTAACTCTTCACAGATAGAACATGCTCAGTGACACTCAGGGGGTCTTCTGGTGGTCTTCAGGGATGAAGGCTGGATGTCTTCCTCGCTCTCAATGCATGCTCTTTACATTTCTTCTCCATGGTTACCTGAGCTCAAAAACACATTTCTGCACAAACTAGTTCAGAACCCCTTTTTGCTGAAAACAAGATATACTCTGTCTCTTAATTGTTCATTGGTCTCATTATTTATGACGCCCCTATCGTCACTTTCTCTAGACTCAAGGCTGTTGCACTGTAATGGCTAAGTTTTGTAGCTGCTTTCACAAAACAGCTCACATTACAGCCAAATTCTACTAAAATCCAAACCTAATCTATTCTTAAAAACATGAAAATTCTTATATTAAAGTTATATTGTCTCTTAAGCTACACCTACATCAATCTATTCAGCATGATTACATTTCATTGAACCAAGCTCAATATATATAAGCTTGTGTTTCTTCAGGTGCTCCTGTGTCACATTGTTGCTTATCTTTTAGTGTCCTTGTATTACTCTCTTTCCCCTCTGCTCAGCACTGGTGATATCAAACCTGCGGTATTGTGTCCGGTTCTTTATTTCCTCATTCTCAACCAGTTACTAATCTGAGGGATGATCATTCCTCTTATCTCACAGCTTGATTTCTTTAAGAGCCTTTGAGGCCTTGGATGAAATGCTTGAAAAGCTGACACAATCAGCTGGATCACCCTAATCCACATGCTTATCGATTCTCTTGGAGAACTGCCTTCCTGTGAGGCTGATCAGCTTATCCGATTACCTGGTAGTATCTGAACTGTGTAAGGAATCATGCTGTGGCTTAAAGATTCTAAGATTCAAGGTTTATATGCTCTGCAATGCATCAAACTCAAATTATTTGTATGGAAGGGAGCCCAAGAAAAGGTATGCTAGGATTACCTACAAGTTTATCTCTAGGATCAAATTTTTCTAGTACTTGCTGTGATGTGTGGATGTGATAAATGTACTAATCCTGTCAAGAAGGAGGAGTAAGGGTCTGCAACAGGCTCATTTGCTGTGGTGACAGGGACATTAAGGACAAGATCTGATTCTTGGCACTACTGGAGTGCCTGTTAAGCCATGAGTATCACACTCAATCTTACTGACAAATGAGAAGAGAAACTTGATTCACTTGCATCCTGTGTTAATGACAGAGTGTTATAAAGGAGTTAAGGGAGGAGAAGGAAGGCCTGGAACAAGAAGTTGAGAAGCTCAAGAAATTTCAGGAGACTTGCATGGTGATTTTGGAAAGCAGAAACATTGATCCTGGTAAGGACCACACATCTTGTGTATCATTCTGGTGTTTGTTCTTCAAATGCTTTTTTTATTTGCTTGCCCCCCCTCCATGTGACTGTTCCTAAGACATTTGGACTCTGCTTCCTTGCTAAGGAAATTCTGCTGTAACTCCAGGGGATTTAAGTTTTTTGGTCCCTATTTTAAGAGAAAAAGCTGCTTCCTGTGTTAGGCCCTGTCCTGGATAAACTTTGAAAAGAATTTAGTCTTTCTTGCTGTAGAAATTTACTTGCAAAGCTGTTAGTTCTTACAAGCAAAGTTGTCTGTGTGTTAGAGCTCTACTAATGCATAAATCTCATAAATTAGCTACAGGCAGCAACATTTTGGAGGAGGAAGAAAAGACACAAGAGTGCCAGAAGCAGACAATGGTAAGAAAATTTTGAAGTAGCAATAGGAGTTGGGATGGGCTTTGAGAGGTCTGTGCTACACCCCTTTTCTACTGAGGTGGTGGAAACAGCTGCTCAGACTTCTTATTATTTGCTGTCATTACATGAGACTTTTCCTTTTGGCTCTTCAGCTGTTAACCAAGCAGCTCATAGAAGAACTGAGGCTATTTAATCAAACGGCTGCAAGAGAAAATGAGATGCTTCAGGTAAGACTGTGACTTGGTTTGACTCAGCTGGGTAATGAGTGCCTGGTGCTGAGGGTTATTTTGCTCCTCCCAATCCTGCTCTGTTCTCCAAATGAACAAGGTGGTGAAAGCCTGCAGTATTGATTGTCTGTTATAAATACACGTGTTAAAGAAACTGTATGTGTTTGGAAGAGAAACTCCCCTTCTAAATAGGGGGCTTAAAGCAAATTTGGGGTGGAGCAACGTTAATTGTCACCTTGGTTGTTTTGAGTTGAGTTCTATATAATCAAACTTGAAACAAGGTGGAAGGTGAAAGTGATGTTAATGGCTGATGGCTTTCAGGTTAGACTGAATCAGTTCCAAAGGAAGATTCTAACGGGCTGTTGGTGTTGTGGCTTTGCCCCAGCTGGCAGCTACTGACCACTCAGCTGCTTGCTCACACCCCTGCAAGGGTAAAGGGAGGAGAATAGGGAGGAGAATGGGGTGGGGAGGGGGGGGGGGTGTTGAAATAAAGACAGTTCAATAGGATAACAAAAGGAGAGAAAAATAGTAGTAATTACAATAGTGACAATAAAACAAATGATGCACAAATGCAGTTGCTAGCCATGTGTGGAAGGAAAAAAACACTCCTGATGTCCAGTCTGTTTCTGAGCAGTGCGTCTGCCTCCCAGGCAGCTTCTCCTGCTACCTGAAGCATGGTGTGACATGGCAGGAATATCCCTTTGGCCAGCCAGCTGTCCTGGCTTGGTTCTCCCTGCTGCTTCTGTACTGTGTAGGGCACATGAGAAGCTGAAAAGTCCTTGACTTAGTGTAGACACTATAAAAATACCCAGCAACAACTAAAACAATCTGTTTCATCCACGAGATTCCCATCCCAAATCCAAACCAGCACTGTACAGGCTGCTAGAAAGAAGGTTAACTCTGTCATCCAAAACCAGACACTCTGCTTAGGCCAGCTCCTCTCCTGAGGGTTTTCCAGACTGTTGCAGGTGGTTATAAGCGCCACTGGCAGAACACTGATCCACTGTCTGGCTGTTGCACTGCAATTCAGAACACTTGGTGGAACTTGGAGACTGGCAGACTGGTGACATGTCTCTGGCAACTGGGAAGTATGCAAGCATGAGCAGCTCTGATAATATTGGCTATATACTGATCAAAATAGTAATTAAAATGGCAGCTCTACAATTTTTAAGAAGCTTCAGAGCTAATTAATGAAATAGCTCATTAGACTTCCCAAATGCTGGTCACAGATAAATTGCGTTTTCCTCGCAGAACAAAGGTAAAAGATGTCCTGGTCAAGGCAGGCAAGACCCTGCTGAAGAGTTCAAACACTTTAGGGCTTGGCTTTGCTATTCAGTTCTCTGGTGGTGGTAGAACATCATGTGTGCTGACTTCTCTATGCAGGCAGCGCTGGAGAACTGGAAATCTGCAGAAGAGCAGCGACACCGGTCCCTGGAGAAGCATTGCTCCTTTCAGGCAGAAGTTGAGGAATGCTCCGCAGTGTTCAATGAGTTGGAGCTGCTCCTGGCTATGTGATGCACGAGGACAGACTGCACTCTCCCCTTTTTATTCCCCCTAGTTCAGTGGTCTCTTCTTGGCAAAACTAGTTCTGAAGCTTGGTGGTTTCCAGCACAGAGCAGCTTGTTGCTCTCTGGGGGAAGGGGGAGCGGGACGGGGGCAGACGCTCTTGCTGCTCGTCCCGAGCCTCCCTCGCTGCTCACCTCGCTGCACTCGGCTGCTCTGTTGCAGCCCCGCGTTGTACCTTGAACTGGCCTTTTAACCCATTAAACGTACTAGAAGGAGCGCGCAGGCGATTCCTCGTAGCTCTCTTCCGGACCCTAGCGGAGAGGTGGGCGGTGGGGCGGGCCGCTCCCCCGGGGGCNGCAGCGACAGGTAGGGCCCGGCCCGGCTCTGACGGGACGGGAGGGAGGTGGGGGGGGTGAGTTGCGACCCCGGGGCCTGGCGATGCACCCTCCCGCTGGGGGTGCGGTGGGGCTGCCTGATGGCGATTGGTCGCGGCCGTGGGGAGCCAGCCTATCGCCGGGCGCGCGGAGGGGGCGCGGCGCGCTCCTTGCGGAGAGGGCGCGCCCAGCCCACGTGTCCGCTGTGCGCGGCAGAAGCCTGCCTCGGGAGCGGCCGTGCGGACCCCTGCCCAAAGGCAGCCCCGCCGAACGGCAGCCACAGCCCTGGCTTTCCCTCAGCGGGGCAAGGCGCCTCTTCCCCGTACAGCACCAGGCGGCGAAGCGTTGCGTGGAAATACGTTCTTCTGCATTGGCGTTGGGGCTGTGTGATCGGGGTGATCAGAAGTACAGTCGCCAAAGGGGCGAGTTAACTGGGTTTTGTCAGATCTTCTGAGGAGAAGCGTAGGAGCTCTCCTGGCTCATTCACTTGCCAATGGTGGGGGGAACCTAAAAATTTAGAGTAATACTTCTTAGCTTTGCTGTTCAGCCAGACCAGCCTCTTGCTAGCTGCTGCCCCGGGGCCCAGGTGAGCTCCTGCCGCTGCAGGTGCCTTGCTGCTTCTCAGGGCTGGAGCTGTCACCTCGCTTTCCCGATGATTATGACAGTGTGAGCATATGGTGTGCAAAATAAACATACTTATTCTCGCTGCTTTTTCATTACAGAATTATTCTTTGCCAGGTTTGTGTTTGTGGTTTATCAGCTTGAATTAATTTGATGTCTCCCTGTGCTTCTACATTCAGCCGTGTAAAAGGAAAATATTCTTGTAGTCGTTATCTGTCTGACAGAAAAGCTACAAAAAAGATCAGAAATAGATCTTCAGTAATGTTAGTTAGGCTGTGAATTAAGAGCACAGTAACTTACAACCTGGCTTAGAGTATCAGGGATGTGCCAGTATATTCCTCAGTCTCTAATTAATATTTTTTTTTGTATTATGGGTTTATGCATGCTTTTTTTTAATGCTCAAGGTTACTGCTGTCAACTTTGTCACAATGGAAACGTATATAACTTGGTTTGGGTTTTTAAAAGGTTTGAATCAATCAGTGATGGGAATGCTTGTTTAGTGGTGCTGGAATCCAAGGTCTGGGTGGCCATGGAAACTAATGCATTATCTTAATTGTGAAAAAAGGATGTTTTGATTGTGGGGGTGAGAAAGGCAGAGAACTACAGGCATGTTTTGGTTATGCGCTTCTGCCCCTGCTGCAGGCTTTACTTAAACAGCAGAGTCTTTCAATCTCTAGGACTGTTCCTTCACTAGCGTTAATTTGTAGGCATAAAATGCCAAAAGGAGAAATGGGATTATTAAATTCTACCATGACATCTAGACAGTTTTTTATACCTTCTTATTAAAAACACTTAAAAGATATTGTATACTTTTTCTTGGCATTCATGTTGGCTTCAGCAGAATACCTGTGTGTAAGTATTTGGATTTTAAAGTTTATAAAAAGATTTTGAGATTTTTAACACTTGGTTCACGGGTGTACCTGGCAAATCAACCTTTCTCCGTGTAGGAAATGGTAGGATAGCTCACGTAGCTCCAGTCTGATACACCAACATGTTTTAATTAGTATGCTTGCTTATTATAGGCATCTGCATATAATTAAATCATAAGCAGCTACTGAATGGGGATAATGCATCTGTTCATCAGCTTTCAGTGTTTCCTGATCAAGCCAATCCTGAAGCCCTAGTGCAGGCAGCGGTTCAGTAGTGTTCTCCCACATTGGGGAAAGGCTGTTGAGGCTCAGTGCTGAGAAGAACTTAAATGCATCAGTATCTTCTCTCTAAAAGACCTTTCAGATGGTATTTCAGCCAGTAACCAAACATTGATTTCCTTATGGGTTTGGGATCCCTGAGTTACCTGGCTGGGGAGTGTTGGCTGCATCCGGAGGAAGAAGGTGCCAATGTATCAATGAGACATAACGTATGTGTTTCTCCTCACCTCTTTTCCCAGCTTAGACAGACCATGACAAAGTTCTGTCAAGAGCATTTGGCTCCGAAGGCCCAACAGATTGACCAGGAAAATGAATTCAAAGGCATGCGGGCAAGTATTTCATGTGTGCATTTAAAATAATGGCAGCGAAAGCCTGTCCGTACTTTGATCTGTACGTTTATCCAGACAAAAAGCCCCCATCCACACCACGGGAACATATGCATTAGCTTTCTTAAACTTGAAAGCCAGAAAGAAAACAATTTTTCGATTTCCTGTTTTACCTTTTGTTAACGACTTTCAGCTGAATCTAGCTGAAAAAAAAATTTTTAAAAGGATTGATAATGGTCTTGTTTGGATTCTCATCGCGGTGTTTCTGCTTGGCTCTGTTCAAACTCCTTCTCCAATATGTGTTTTGGATTCTCCCAGCAAGGGCCCTTTCTTGGACAGTTTGAGTTTTTTGTGAAAATACCGCCTGCAAAGTTGCTTGCCTGTCAAGCTGAAACTTGCCTTCCTAATAAAGCCAACAAATTCTGTGCAAGGCGGTGGTTTGATTGATGAAAATGAGAGTTCCATCTATTGGTTTTCATAAGCTCCACAAGACTTAAAAAGCCAGAACATCTGCTAGGATTTCCCAGAGCTCTGATGTTGACATTTTCAGGGATCTATGCACAGCTTTGAAGTTAAGGATATAAATTTAGCCTGGTGCACCAGATGTCATCCAGAGCTATTCAATAATACTTCTTGAAGTCTCTGGAGACTGTTGGCTGATAACTCTCGTATTGCTGGACACTGAGGCCACGTGACAAGTGTTCACCTGTGTGTCTGTTGTATAGTAGAGCAGAGGTCATGCTCTGAAGTGGAAGCACAGAGATGACCCCTCTAACATGTGTGTGGTCCTTGTCAGTGACATCCTTTGCTATTGCGTTATGTCACAGCTTCCCTCTTGCTCTGTGGCACTGTGCGCCAGGCGCAGCTGATGTGTGTGTCTGCGCCTGGAATCATGTGTTTGTCACTTGAGCAGGGGTGGGTGATAAATCTGGCTGGTGGGCAAACAGAGGAGTTGGCAGTCGAGGAGGACAGCTTGTCCTCTAGCAGATGAACTTCACAGCACACATGTCCAATGAAGCAGATCTCCATCAGACTCTCCAGTCCCGTGCCTCATACCACGGCAAGTTTGAAAACCTACAAGTTATGTCCTGGAGCAGCCCCTGCAGATTCAGCTCCTTTAGCTTTGCAGTTCTGAAGTGCTGACGTTCTTTGTCGTGGTCAGTGCTTGTCACTTCTCCAGTGCTGCCTGCTCCAGCTGTGACATTCCCTTTTCGTGATCTCTCCCGAGGAGGCCTCCCTGGCTTTCCTTCTCAGGAAATTGCTGGCTAGTAGCAACTGTCCTACATGTTTACAGGGGTTCAGGGAAGGATAACTTAACACTTAACACCACTATTTGTGGTGCCCACAGGCCTGTGCAGTGTTGCCAAAGCATAGTGACAGGGGTGCATGGGGTAAAAGACAAGCAGATTTAAGCCATAGCATCCTAAGTTGTCTTTGGCAAGAGATAGCATATGAAAGTCTAGAAGTGCAGTTTTTTTAATTAATGGAAGGTTTTAATACACAAAAATTTTCCTTAAACCGGGCAATGTGTTACATCTTAGAACCCGTCTTTCTGCAAGTAAATAGAGGTTGTGAATTTTCACTGAATACAAAGGATACTCCTGCATGTAGCGTAACTAACATCCTAAGGGCCGCCTGGGTTCTTAGTCCAGCGGATGGAGCTGCTGCTGCAGGACACACATCTATCAATGCGTTTATCTCTTAGGTATCACACAAATAATGTAAATTGATATGTGCACTGAGCTACCTGAGGGAAGTTCTCATGCTGATGGCACAACGGCAAGTCTGGACTAAGTGCTTGTTCTGTATTTGTAGGAGTTTTGGAAGAAGCTTGGGGAACTGGGAGTTCTGGGGATCACAGCTCCCGGTAAGTCTGTTCCTACCTTTTACCTTCTGCTGGGTGATTTCTCAAATGAGAGAGAAACTAGTTTGTACCAACCTGCTCTGTGATGTGCAAATCTCCCATCTTTGTGGTTTTTAAAAACCCCTTTCACAACTTTTGTTATTTCTTACTGACTCAGAGCCCTTTTTCCTTGTTAGACTCCTGGACAGTTACAGAATATCTTTTACAGCTTATAAGTTCTGTTCAGAAATTATTTCTCCAGAGGTAACGTGCAGCTTGAACATGTTTGCGCTTCTCTAATACGAAGCGTTTGCTGCAAGGGTTGAAGAATGAGAGCTATAGATAAAAGTATCCTAGAACAAACATCCATCTCTAATAGGAGAAGTTAAAGGGTATAAAACAGTGTTCTGAAAAGCTGTGATAACTAATGGAGGGCTGTCCACATCCAACCAGTCAGGGGAAAAAAAATCAGGATAAATCTTATTCAGCCTTGTCCAGGTTAGTTGAAAAGTGTTTTGATTAATGTTACAGATTACCGAGACTGCTGCGGTCATGCTGAATGCACTAACGCTGTGTAATGAGGAGAAGCCCTTAGTGGAGAAAAGCAGCCAATGGAGCCTTTATTTCCCCATCATAAAGTCTGTGTTTCTAGATGCGCGAGTGCAAAGGCTTCTGCAGAAGCAAGCTGAATAGCAATGCATTGAAATAATGCCTCTGCATTTCTTTCAGTGGCGCTGAGTCTGCTTGAAAGAGTCTGTATTTCTGCTTTCTTTCTCTTTACTCTTCCCAATTTACTGCTGCTCCTGTTTTTTCTCACTCTTACCTTCTTTCTTCTTTGATGTTGTGCCTGAGGCTTACAGCAGTTTCCCACACTATAAATAAGCCATCCCCTCATGAGTCCTGTCCTTTTTGATTTCCTCAAAAATTTACCTCTAAAACCCTCCCATGCCCAGAATGTTTTGCCCAATAATTGTACAGCTCTGTGCAGTTTCTTTATTGGCATTGGTTTTGTTGTAAGAGGTGGAGACTGGGATTTAGGATGTGAAGACAATGTGAAATCTTGCGAGGACATATGCTCAATTAAATGGCGTATATGGGCACCAGTGGATCAAGTCTTTTAAGGGAGCCTTTTAAACAAAGGTGCTTTTTGTTTTCTTTTTTATAATAAAGAAAGCTGTGTTGGTTTGATGTAGTTTTCCATTTATTTTAGACAGTGCTAAGTTAAGAAATGCAAGTATGTAGCTACCGTGGAATGATAACGTGCCTTGTAAAGTGTATTTCTGAAAGGGCAACATCAGTCCAAACCACACCATGCTATATGAGAAGTTCTCTGGCAGGGTTATTTTCTCCTACCTCTTGCAGTACAAAGCAGTCACGGGCTGTTACCTGTCATAACCTTTCCATGAGGCAATTGTGCTCAGTCCGTCCCTTCTGCAAGAATGAATAGGCAGCTCTCTTCTTTTGGCATCTGTGAGAACTTGTTAATCCCATCTCGTGTGACTGTAAACCCCCTAAACGCTGATTTGTGGTCGAGAGGATAGAGAGCCTCGCGGATAAAGGCAGGAGCCAGAATGAGTGACATGGGAGGAAAGGCGTCTTAACGCCGGTGGCTGTCGGGTTATTTGAGGGGGAGAGGGGGACAAGACTCTTCCTTGAGCCCAGCTGTACCCTCGGTGCTCTGGTTGCTCTAGGCACCCAAACAGACTTGCTCTTGCCACAGGTGCCGCTTGCTCACAGCACTCAGTGATGACGAGCGAGCGCTCCCGATGCTTCCCTGCCTGCCTGGCAGTGTTTGTGCACTCCTGTTCAGCCCTTCCAACAGTGCGGGAACTCATTTCTTGCCTGTAGAACACGGCTCTTGCCTTGGGATGCAACTGTGTTTGTGTATATGAGTGTGTGTCTAGGTCATTTATGTTGGCTATCAGCTGCTCGGGACCATTACGCATTTCTCAGCCTTCTCTTCCCTGTTCCTTCTCTTTCCCTCTCCCTGTTCTGCTGTGTGCCTTTAATCCTGACCCCCATTTTAGTCAGCTCAGTGTGCCTCGCTAGATTCCCAGTTACAGGAGTCGTGCTGCTCTGTCTCACTTCATCCTCTCTTGTAATCCACGTTTTCGCCACTGTTGAATTACAGCAGCTATGTTTGTGGATTGTTCTCACTCCAAACCAGCCGTCCATCCAAATACACAGTCATGGGTACAGAGGAGTCCTTAATACCCCGCTTTTTGAGCACTCTGAGAATTTCTCACTTGTTTGGGGGTCCCTGTTGTGACAAACACGCGGGGACTTTGCGAACTTTGCCTGCATATCTTTATCCCCTAACTTAATACAGGTCTCCACTTTCTGATAAATTAAACTTCATGATAATATTAAAGTCATGCTTCAGGATGGTTGACAAGAAGGGCTTGCTATTGTGCAGGTGACAGTAGCATGTTTTAGATGTATCCTCGTGGATATTATATGTATAAAATTATGCTGTCAAAGTAAAATCTTGACTATGCCAAAGCAGTAACATCCCTGTGCCTTTGAGATAAGAATACTGAAATTCAGAAAGGATGGGGAAAGACAGAGGTGCCCAGCTTAGGGCTGGTGTCAGCTAAAACCAGCAGCACTCTTGGAAGTGTCTTAGGTTTTGTTTAAGACTGAGCTTGACCCTGGGTTACACTCCACAGTGGTTAACATGGGGCTTCTCTCTTTAGTGGAATATGGTGGATCTGCTTTGGGGTACCTGGACCACGTGCTGGTCATGGAGGAAATTTCTCGTGCATCAGCAGCTGTTGGACTTAGTTATGGGGCTCACTCAAACCTGTGTATCAACCAGCTAGTGCGTAATGGCAACGAGGCCCAGAAAAACAAGTACTTGCCCAAGGTATGTGACTGGAAGGGGTGGGAAGGGAGAGAATGGAAAGCATGGTTTTGGCTGCATGCCAGGATGAGTCTTTCTTGGTGTGCAGCTAGTAAGTGCTAGCTGATTTCAGTCACCAACCCGTAGGAAATACTGTACTTGCCAAACTTGCCCCTCTCTAGCTTAATTTTTTCTGGTTAATCCATACTGACCTCAGCCTGTGCTGAGTTTCCTGTCTGCAGGCAGCTTATCCAGCTTTCCCAAGCTGCATTGCCAGACGAGGCTTTGAGGTGACAGTGTATGATGTTCTTCCAAATTCCCAAATCATTTTGAGGTTTCTGACAGAAACTCACTGTTCTCCTGTTTTATGTTCTCCACTTCTCCCTGCCCAAATGCTTCGCTTGCCCATGATAATTAACTACACGTGAAACTTCATCATGTCATGTTTGTGACTTAAAGGCATGTTACGCAGCTTTCCATATTTAAAGGCATGGAAAAACTTAACTGGTAGATTGAATCCCAGCTACTGGAACTATCAGCACGAGAAACTGGATTTAAACCCCGTGGGAAGTGCAGTGTCTTCCTCGGAGCATCATGCAGCCTGCTAACATATGACCCTGAGTTGTCCTCCTCACTGCTCAGGAGTATTTTAATGCCCTCATTCACTGCCTTTGGATGAGATGTGTGATCACTTTAGGTCTTATTTGTCTTCGTTGGTGACTCAGTACTTAACGGTGCTTAACTAGTTTGAGCATATCAGGAAGACTTCTGTAGAAGTGTACGGATGGATTGAGTTGGTTGAACATGTATCTTAAGGATTGAGTCTGTTCTTTAAAAAGTAAGAGATCAAAAGGAGGAGAAGACAAATAAAAGTACGCGGGAAAATTTTAAGAGGTGAGGAGAAAAGGGCAGGATGAAAGGAACAGCGAAGAGGAGCAGCAGCTATGCCAGAGCCTGGTATGAGCAGGCACAGAAGGAGGGTGTCCATCTGCTATTGAAGCGTGAGTGTGGGGGCACTGGGCGATTAGAACACTGCAAAGAACTTTGCAGACTCTTTTCATCTCCCTCATTGGCCTTTTGTGTTCAACAGCTCTTGTTTCTGTAAAAGGGCAGTCCTGAAGCACAGGGCAAGGAGCTTGCCGAAGGCATATGGCTGCCTGCGTGGTTCTTCTGGCACCTTCCTGGAGAGGGTGGTTTATAAGCAGGGCTGTACTCATTGAGCTCAGGCACGGGATGAGTCATCCTTCTCATCCCACTGTGATTTGGTTCTGTTCCCTTGGCACAGCAGCACAAGGGAGCTCCCTGCCAGGACTCTACCAGGGACCATGGCTCTCACTTGCAGTCCTTGTGTAGAACAGCTACTGTGGACACTCACTGCAGGAAAGAGGTGCAGGGGGAAAGGAAGGCAGGCTAAATTTGGAACAGAAACAATGCTACTCGTCTCCCTCCCTTTCTTATGTTTGTCCTTTCTTCTAGCTAATCAGCGGGGAGCACATTGGAGCCTTAGCAATGAGCGAACCCAATTCTGGATCTGATGTTGTGTCCATGAGGCTGAAGGCGGATAAAAATGGTAAAGCCTGTCTTGTGCCACCCGGATAGACAGCAGGTGTAAATAATGTACCCTGTAGATTCAGACTGACCTCTTCCCACCACCACTGAGATACAGTGTTTAGCTACGTCCCGGGCCATGTTTGCAGGCTTGTGCTGCTGCACGGGAGATCCCATGCATGATGAAGCAAGGTAGTGAGCACACAGGGTGGATGGCTGCAGGTCTGAAAGCAGGTTCCTGATTAAGGTGGTGATATGATGGAACCAGTGCTAGGTGACTCAGTTTATCAGGCATTCCTTAAACTGTCTTTGGCCTCTAGAAATGTAGGAAATTATCTTTTTTGAACATGGGAAGGATTTATGTGTGCTGTTTGGGGGTAAATGTTGCTCTGTTGTGAGCTAACAGATTGCAGCTCTTTCCTTCCAGGAGACTACTTTGTTCTGAATGGGAACAAGTTTTGGATCACCAATGGACCAGATGCAGATGTTCTCATAGTTTATGCTAAAACTGACATGAATGCTGTTCCAGCCTCTCGAGGTATAACTGCATTCATTGTGGAGAAGGTAGGTTTAATAATTCTCACCAACTAATCACAGCGTGCTTAGCAAAGCTAACTCCTCCACCTTGCTTGGAAGCCAGCTAGTGTTCTTTCTCTGTCAGCCCTGTGCTCAAAGGCTAACTCTTCTCTGCCTGAGTCTTGTAAATCCATGAGATGAGTCCTCTGCAGCAGTGACCCGACTTGCTGCGCTGTCAGCTGGGCACTCCTAAGGTTCGGTTATCCAAAAGCATATAGCCAGGCTTTCGGGCTAGAAATGCGAAGAAAATGGACAAGATTCTAATATAAAAGGGCTCAGTTATTGTCCAAAATTTCCAGAGATATTGGAGGCCTCATAAATATGCCCTGCTCTCCAATTTTATACCTTTGTGGGATGGTTTGTTTTTAAGCTAAGGCATTCAAACAGCTCTATTAATTTCTTCCCCCCGTTTTCTTGCACTGCCCTTTTGGAATCCTGAAATGACCCAAATATGAATGAGAAGCAGAGCAGACCAAAGTGAGCAGAAACGGGCTGTTCAACAGCAATCTACTGGGCTTTTTTCTTCCATTTTAATTATTTGAGGCTATGCTAGCCGCATCTCTGTCACCACAAGGAAGATGGGAAGCTGTAACAAAATAGATGGTATGGGAAACATGAAACCTTGGAGATCAGTAAACCTTCTGCTGGACTTAACCTGACTTAGCAATTAGAATAATTCAGTTTCTGGCAAAGCTTGCAACCCTGACTCAAGGAGAATCAGTGTTGGCAGCTCTGAGACTAATTTATTTAATATTTCCGTGCATTGGAAAACGGAGGCCCTCAGTTTGTATGTGCCTCCAACGTGTGCATGTTTCTCTGCACATTTGCTTCCTCTGTGCTTGCGCTGTGCTTATACCTGTTCTTGATCACTATACAGATCACTTTTCCTCCCTCCAGGTACTCTACGTGTGTGTTCATGTGGTCAGGGGAACTTCATGCATCTCTGGTGACATTTAGTCTGTCAGAAGTGAGGTTTGAAGTATATTTTTACTGCCTTGACTTCGCAGGGCACGCCCGGTTTCAGTGCAGCCCAGAAGCTGGATAAACTGGGAATGAGAGGGTCCAACACCTGTGAACTGATCTTTGAAGACTGCAAGATCCCAGGTGCGCTGGATTCGGATCAGGGCATGTGGTGGTTTCCTGTCTTCTTGATCAGATAAACTGGATTACTAATTATGCACATGTCCAGGCTGTGACCTGGAGGCTTGGCAGATGGTTATCTGCTGGCTGGCAAAAGAGCTGGTGAAACTGGAAAAGTGCCATTGGCTGGATGGTGGTGAATGAGCACATCCCTCCTTGGGTCACTCCTGCTTTGCCCTCGTGGCCCTTACTCTTTACTTAGGCTTCCAAAGAAACTTGGTGCCATTAGAGGTCCCTATCTTGTATATAGAGGAGCTTATTTGCCTTGAAGGTTGTGGGGGTTTTTGTCTCCAAAATCCAGGGAGACTTTCCAATAGGCTTTTGATTTGCCTGTAATGTTTCTGAGTTCTTTTGGGGTCAGAGCCTGAAAATGGACATCCTTTCCCCATTCCCTAATGCAGCAGGGAGGGGCCATTGTAATGGCCATTTTTATTGCTCCAGTGGCTGGTTTTGTTGATAGCAAAATCACAGCTGCTGTGCAGTGAGTGGAGCAGATGCCTGTGTGAACTCACAGAAATCCTCAGGCAGAGCAAGTAACTCCTGCTCCCTGTATGCCACCCAAAACCACTTTGCTGTAAGCAGGAGAGCCTCATCTGAAATCTGCTGTTTCTAACTCTGTTGGGTTCCTCCAGCCTGAGACCTGAAAGGCCTGTGCCCACGTCTTCAGATCACCTCCTGGGCAGCCAGTGGTACAAGACAGCCTGTTCTCATGCTAACAGGTTTTCCCTTTTCCGATAACTCATGTGTATGTCACTTCCATGTTGAAAGTTAAGATACTTTTGTGCTCTGGCCATTAATGCCACTTCTGATCTTCTGCCTTGGCAGCTGTACTGGTTTGATGTCCTTTCAGAGGTCAGCATGATCTTTCTCTCAGATCAAGGCATCCTAGCACTGCAAGTCCATCCACTCTAAAGAGAAAAAACCAAAACACCTTGGGTTTTACTGCCAGCCACATGCCTTTGAGTGTTTTTCTTGTAGCAAGTAGATTCACTTTCTCATCCTGCATTGGTAAAAGTTGGTTCAGAGCCCAAACTTTTTCTTTCTTTCTTTTTTTTTTTTTGCTGTGATACACAGCCAGCGAGTCTGCCCACCTCGTGCAGTCAGCTCGCATGACCTTCAGCTCACTGCATACCTGTCCGTCCTTTTTCCCTGGGAAATGTTCAGGCTATTCAGGCCTTCTTCAGCTGTGAGATGACATTACTGGTGACCAGCTTTGTTACTTTATTATTACTGATGCTGACATTTGTGTTCTGTTCCTCAAAGCAGTGTTTGCTATTGGTATCTTTCTTCCCTGTCTCTGGGCCATTTGAGCTTTTTCTCTGAAAGCCGAGCTTCCTTGTTCTTCTCCCTCTTTCTGGCTCCAATACCATGGTGATGGCCCTGTAGAGGCTGTGCTTCTCCACACCCTGCATCAATGTGCTGCTCAGTGGGCAGGAGAAAACACAGTCCATGAGCTTCTGCCACTGAAAACCAGATTATTTACCTCAGGAGACTTTGTGTGCCCAAGTCCCATCTCATTTTCATGTTGCATATCACACCTCTCAGTGATCCAAGCCTGATGCATATGTCAGTTCTCCTGTGCATCCTGATCAGTGGATAATTGCTGTCCATCTACAAAGCCTGGTTGTTAGGCTCTAAATTCTCCCCTGATTGTAGGAATACAGCCTTGCTGAGATGAGCCCTTTGTTCCTGCTTCTCTTCTCATACTCATGAACATCAGCACATGTCCTGAAGTGACAATCAAAGTGGTTTCTTGACATTTCTTCACACCCATTGTCTAATCCAGCGATTTTCCCCTTCTGTTTTCACAGAAATAATCCGTGCCTCCTTAAAGCGCTTATTTATAACAACTGATAACAACTGCAGTGCTCTGCCCAGCCCCCTGCACGGAAGGGGGCACATGGACTTTGTATTCTCCCGCCTTGGAAGACTAACAAATATCACTCCGTGTGATAAGTGGTCAGCTTTGGCTGCTTGCCTCTGTGAGCTTTGGCTTCTGGTTTGGGAATGCCCCTAGAGGTGATCCCCATGTATCAGACCAGGATTTGCATTCATTTCACATGCAGGAGCAGTAGACTGAGATCAGAATGTGGTTCTCAGATGGGAATGTGGTCAGTTTGCATTAGATACAAGCTGATGGGATGGTGATTTGGGCTCCCAATTTGTCCTCCCAGCCTGTTTGGTCTCCTGTTGGTTCAAATGCCAAGCCAGAAGATCTCTGAAGAGCACCTTGCTCCTCAGAACACAGGCAAAAAAAAAAACCCCAGAGACATCAGTGCACTTTAGGACCCTTTACCACCTCTTCCTTTTTCACGATCAAAAAGACGTGCCAGTGGTAAGGAGTGCCCGTGTCCGAGCTCGGCACTGGCCTAGCTCATCCTGACTGTGTCCTGAGCCAAGAAGAAAGGGGAATGGGACTGGAAGTTTGAATCTCCTCCCCAGTGAATGCAGGTGCTTAGACAACTGCTTGCCTTGGGTTTGCACACCAGTAAATCACTTCCCTTTGTTGATTGCAGCCGAAAACGTCTTGGGAACACTGAGCAAAGGAGTCTATGTTCTGATGAGCGGATTGGACTTGGAGAGACTCGTGTTATCTGGGGGGCCGCTGGGGTAAGGGTTTGTTGTCCTTTGTAGGCTGTGAGGCCAGAAGGATCCCTCACCATTGTCTAGCCCAGCGTGTCCTCAGCTGCAGTCACAGCTCTCAGTAGGGTGCTTCTTGGATGGGGAACTGAAATTCTAGGGCAGCTTCTGAGAGCAGAGTCAAAACCAGAAGGAGGTGGCCAGGCACACAGTGGGCAGGAAGCCGATGCGGGGAGATGCAGGAGCTGCCAGGCACTCAGCTGGGTTGTAGCTGCTCACTGCTCTAGCAGGCTCCTGCTGGCGGTAGTACTCCGCTGGGCTCCCCCAGGCAACCATGGCTTGCTCTGCAAGTTTTCCACCTTCTCCTATAGCTCTCCCTGCCAGAGAATTTCCACATCTCCACCTTCCAGCACACGGCCCCTCCGGACTGTGCTTTTGGAAATATTCATCTGGATGCAAACGTTTCCAGAGATGGCAAATCTGCCTCTGTCCCTGCTTGCTTGTGTATCCCTAGAGTGTGCATCACTCTGGGAATAAGCAGGTCCTTTGTGTTCCTGATTCCTGAAAATCTAAGCCACCACCCAAACTGTCACGCAGGAGGACTGCTGGACTGGGAAGAGGGTTTATTCTTCACTTACTCAGTCCTTAGGCTCTCCAGTAATTATTTTTACCTTGCAGTCCTTTCCTTCTCCCATGTGGTCCCTCTGCGCTGCTCCTCATGTGGAAAGTCCATCTTCCTCAAAGCGCAAGGAGGGCTTTTTTACACTCCTTGCTCTTGCCTGCACTTTTTTATGGTATCAGCCGGAGCTGGTGGTCTCTGGGGATGCAAGGCAGCACGATCCATCCTGCCTACAGCTGTAAGAAACCTCTTCAACTCTCAGTCATAGTTAAGAACGTAAGACCTCACTGCAGTGATGCCTCGAAAAGCTGGAGTCAAAACTCAATAGCCTTGGTGACTATTAAGCAGGTATCCTTTATTGCAATGCCGGGCACACAGGGGATTGCTCCTCCAAATGTGTGCGCCCATTAAAGCCAAATTTCTCATATTTATACAGATTAACTATACATATTCATTATAATTTCTAAGAAAAGGCAGGGTTATGCAAATTATTTCCAGGAAGTAATTTACATTAACTCCTCACAGATAGAGCATGCTCAGTGACACTTAGGGGGTCTTCCAGTGGTCTTCAGGGATGAAGGCTGGGCGTCTTCCTCGCTCTCAGCGCATGCTCTTTACGGTTTTCTCTGGTTACCAAAACACATTCCTGAGCTCAAAACACATTCCTTTTTGCTGAAAACAAGATATACTCTGTCTCTTAATTGGTCGTTAGTCTCATTATTTATGACTCCCCTCTCCTCCTGTTGCAGTGTTATGGCTAAGTTTTGTAGCTGCTTTCACAAAACAGCTCACAGTTACAGCCATATTCGAAAACAAATATATTCTTAAAATACACAAATTAACATTATATTAATTGTCTCAAGCTACATCTACATCAATCTATTCAGCGTTATTATATTTCGTTGAATCAGCAGGACACCCCAGATGAGCAACACGTAGAGTACTAGGGAGACAAATAGGACTTTTGGGTTTAGCATGGGATGGGTGAAGCTCTAGGAAGGCAGCAGCATCTCATTTTAGGTATGAGAACCTATAGAGACTTTATATCACACTTCCAAGGCTTCATTATTGTTCATCAGTAACTTTTTTGTTTTCCTGTGCTTAGGATCATGCAGGCAGTTCTTGACCACGCAATTCCGTACCTACACGTAAGAGAAGCATTTGGACAGAAAATTGGCCTCTTCCAGGTGAGTTAGAAATTGTTGCCATCTTGCTTTTCTCTTTAAAATGGGAAGACAGAGAGCTCTATTGTGGGAGGGCTTTGTGTGGAGGAGGCTGCCTGGAGTTTGTGCCCAGGCCGTGTGTTGTAATGATGTTGTGAGAAGGTCTGAGGCTCTCTGAGGCTTCTGGTGGTGGGCAAGGGATTGCAGCTGATGTCTGTGAACTGATGCAACCTCCAGCTTCCTGGAGGTTGGGTGTCTGCTGAGTCCGTGTCTGCTCGTTTGTCTGGTTTTTCTGGGTTGGTTTGGTCGTTCCTAGTGCTCAAGCAGAAATTAATTGTCCCATTCGTGCTATCACGTGAATGTCTCTTCTCCTCCATGACACACAGCTCATGCAGGGCAAAATGGCCGATATGTACACACGGCTGATGGCATGTCGGCAGTACGTCTACAACGTGGCCAAGGCTTGTGACCAGGGCCATTTCAACGCGAAGGTGAGCTTGCTTCTACCTGCGCTGCACCTGCTGCAGGATTTCCTTTCTTGTAGGTCCCAGGTCACGAGCAGGGTGGAGGTTCTGTGCTGGGGGTTGAAACTCCTTGCTCTCAGCCCTACCTGATTTGCTTTATTTCCAAAAATACCCAAAAAGAAAGCCTTGTGTTCTGCAAGGCAACAGGTTGAGCAGCCAGTCAGTTTATTTCCAGCAGTAGGTGTTTATTGGAAGCCTGAACACAGTATCCACAATATGTGGTGTCATCACCACAGCTGGTGCTGTCACCAGCTCTACCTAAGGAGGGCACCGAGTCAGAGCCTGGAGCCCTGTGTCCCAGATTGACCCATGCTGGTGGATGTGATGTGCCTTTGTGGGACACGTGAGACCCCTGTGGCACTCCTTGTATTGGGGTGTTTTTCCCTCTCCCCCTGTCACTGCGTGGCCTTCACCAGCCTGGCACACATGTGCCGTAGGGACGGAAAAACCACTGCAGCCTCTTGCTTGCTGGGGACTGAATCCTGCCCCTTTGCCATCAAGTCACTCAGGCTTGTTAGCTCCTCTGTGGAGTAATGAAAAGGTGAGACAGCGTGGAGGTGGGCAGTGTGTCACGCCATCCCTGACCGCTGTCCCTGTGACTCTTTGGCAGGACTGCGCTGCAGTGATCCTGTTTTCAGCAGAGTGTGCCACCCAGGTGGCTCTGGATGGGATTCAGTGCCTGGGTAAGTGCCAGCAGCCCATCTTTCCTTGCAGAAGAGAGCCAAGCGCAGTGTAAGCGCAGTTCTCTCTCCCATCACACCCAGAAACCAGAGAGAAGAAATGACTCTTTACTGCTTTGCGATTGCAGGTGGGAATGGTTACATCAATGACTATCCAATGGGCCGTTTCCTGCGGGATGCCAAGCTCTACGAGATAGGGGCCGGCACCAGTGAAGTGCGCAGGCTTGTCATTGGCAGGGCCTTTAATGCCACTTTTAAGTAACGTCCAGAGGCACTCTGGACCCCACCATGAGGCCTTTCACCACAGAGGCTGGAGCACACAACTTTTCTTCTGCTTCCTCTTCTTGCTTGTGATTCTGGGCTCATCGCTTGTGGACTCTGCTCCATGAATGGATGCTGCCGGACTGGGCTCTGCCAAAACCAATCGGATGGTAGCATGAAAGGAAACGTGGGTTTTTCTCTTCTCATGATCATTCTGATCCACACTGTTGATGAGCTATCCTGGTTCTCAGCATTACAGGGCTGAGGTTCGGCTGGGGGATACTTCACCACCGAAGCAGGCTGGCAGGCAGCATGCCTGAAGCAAGAGACAGCCACGGCTGAGTGCCAGAAGTCAACCGCACAAAAAAAAAAGAGACAATGAGGGAAGAATTTTGTTCTTTTAACCCCTCCTTGAGTGCCATCAAGTAGCTGGCTCCTGGCATATCACCACTGGAAGGTGAAATTTCTCATTGTGACCTTCCAACAGGATGAATAACTTCCATTTTGGGAACTCAGCCCCAGCCACCTCAAAGGGGTGAGTCTATCAAATACTTGAGCATCACCGATGCGCATGCAGTGCTTCAGGTGGTGACTCCCACTCCCTCATTGCCATGCCAGGTCTGTTTCTCTGCAGACTTCCCATTCCTGCTGCTTCCCAAGATATTTCAGTGCAGCCCTGAGTCCTCGCTGCCCACACTGACCGCCTCCTGCCGTGTTATTCACTCAGAGGTGTCACCATTCGTCATTCTAGGAACAGTTAAAATGTCAGACCTGTATTGTGACTCCCATGAATGAAGCAGGCAGGAGGAGGTTGACTTTTTTTGGGGGGTTGGGGTTATTTCTTGATTTTGAGGCGGGGGTGGTTCCCTCCAAAAGTTGTTCTTTTGGCAAAAGAATATGCTCACACTCCACCTTTGGCGGGCTAGAGGAGTCAGAGTGAGTGCAGCAGTACTTGTGGATGTTTTGGGTGTATGTTATGTCCAGCAAATTGAGGTTTACCTAGCCTTGTTAGAGAAAAATGCACAGTCTGCTGCCAGCCTTAAGGAGTGGATCACAACAAAGCTGGCAAAATATGACAGAACAGCTAATTAAACAGTTGCCATGCAGGCAACCCCCCAGCAGTTGTAACAAGAAAGAACTTAAAGCTTTGTGTATTATTTTATTCGGTTGTAGCAGACACCTCTCTGTAGCAGGTGACAGAAAGCTGACACAGAATTTTAACATGCCACAGATGGAAGAAAAAGTCCCCTTCTCGACTCAGCAGGTAGGTCACCCAGGAGTTTATAAAGTTCCAGAGCTTGAAATGGCTTCCACAGCCGTGGTGGCAGTGCCCTCTTCCTGAAGGATGACAATTCTCGGGAAGTGTCCCGGGTTTGATTTCCAGCCTCCACCTCCGGATGGAGGCAGAGGGGGCTAGCGAGAGTATGTGCTCGAGCTGCGGATGCTTTGGGACGGAGCCTTGGAGTGCAGGTGAAGCGCTCCGTGCGGCACTGTCTGTTCATACGAGTTCATTTCTGTGACTTAAGATTGCTCCTGCCATCTCCTGTACCTGTGGGTCTCTGAACCGCTGTGGTCCCTCCCAGTAGGTGGATCCGTACCCCGAGCTAGCGTCCTGTGACAGTCCAAGGGCAGGAATTCCCAGATTTGGGTAGGAGGCTCCTGCAGCAAGAATCAGGGCAGCTCACAGCCCTAAGCCCTCGACCCGGCAGGCTGCAGCTGGAACACAGCAAACCCGTGGCAGAGCTTGCCTGCTTGGTAGCTGGAGTTCCCATGCCCCAGTAAAACAGCAAACCAAACTGGAGAGGCCTTGGGAGCCAGTGCAGGAGGTGGTGAGAGGAGTGGGCACAGCATCCCTCATGCGTATCAGAACCTTGTATTCTGCCAGCACATTCTTGGGCTCTGCAATGCAGGAATGAACTGCTGCAGTTTCCCCTGAAGACTGTTATGAGGATGTGGGAACTGAATCGCTGTGCTGGTACCTGTCTCTGGCTGGAAGAGCTTCTCTAGCGAGTGTTAGAGCCACCGTCGGGATAGAGCAGGGTGCAGACTGTAAAAAATGTTTCCTAAGCTGGAAGGGACCCACAGATTTTTAAACCAGTTCTCCAATATCAGAGATCTGCTTTTTAATTCACATAATAATGCCTTCCCTTTCTAGGCTGATCAGCAGCCTGGAGTTAAAGGTGAAATGAATTGGTGTCTAATGCATCACAGGACAGGGTAGAGGGAGAGGTTCGTGAATCTTGAGCAGGATTATTAATCAAATCTCACTCCCACAGCAGTGCTGCATGTGCTGCCTTGGGAATGGGATGGCTTGCCTTGGGCTGTGCTATGAGGAGAAGGGTTCCTGGGGGCGGGGGTAGGAAGGGCTTTCTCCTTCATATGATATGAATAAAATTGGCTTTTTCTGGGTGGCTAGTGCCCCTGCAGGGTGTTCCCCAGCAGAAGGTGGGTGCAGACCTTGTCTGGTTCCCTGTGCCTGGGCTGGCCACAGCGATGGGTTCGGTACTGGTTTCCCTTCTAGTCCCTCCCTTTCTCAGCAACTGCAACTTTTGTCCCCCAGACCCCAACACAGCAATGCCTCTGGGCCGTGCCTCAGGCCTCCTCTGGAGAGCAGCAAAGCTAATGGGGACTGCAGGCAAGGGCACTGTGCCTCTGGACGTGATGCGAACCCTGGCTGCATGTGTGTCCTGGCCCTGTAAGGTGGTGGCTGACCACAGGGCTGGATGCTCTGCGCCTTTCCTGGCTTCCAGGGCGTGTATCCACCTCACAGCCAGACAGCTACTAAGCAGAGAAGGCAGAGAGAGCCAAGGGCATTATTCCAAAAGGTGTTTATTTTAGCAGGGAGTGTGGATTTTGAACAAGGCATAAGGAAGCATCTTATTGCTTGGCAGAGAATCCACAAAGGCTGCCCATCCCGGGCAAGGCAGGACTGAGACCCTGGCCTGGAAAGCTGAAAGTGCCTGTAAAGCATCCATCCTTGAGCAGCTGGGTAGGTCCCAGGGGATGGCAATTTCTTGATTTATTGAGGAAAAACCACTATGGGTTCCTGTGTGGAAGCTGCTGGCTCCCAGGGCATCCAGCTCTGCTGATCCATGTCTGGCTGCCTGCAATCAGAGCTGTGCTGCAGCCTCTTCCCTGTGCTCCAGTGCCCAAAGAAGGAACAGCCCAAGCACCACATCCTGACAGCAAAGCTCAGGCTCCGTTTGTTCTCTTGCAGCTGGAGGCATTCTGCTGAGACCCAGCTACGCTCAGACGTGACGATAAATCCCAGCACCTCGGTCAGCTGTAGCTCTGTTCTCTTCCACCTCCTTAAGCTGTACGCCCAAGCTGCCGCAAATGCTGATGGCATTTGCCTGAGGAAAGTTTTTCTGCATCCTTAATTGATGCCCCTTTGCTCTGTGGGTCCATGCTGGAGCTGTTTGCAGGAGAAGCCAGCTTGCTGCGGACAACCTGGGCTCATGCTGAGCTACAATGCTGCCAGAGGGGTTCAGCTGCTGGGACATGAGCAATGCCTTGTGTTGGGGGCAACTTGTCATGGAACCTGTGGCCATAGCATGAGGCTGACCTGTGCTTAGAGCAAATCTCATCGAGTCTGGCCAGGCTAAACCACCCTGATCTGTTCAGGGAGAGGGACCTAGGCAGTGTTGTACCGTTGGTGGGGGCTGGTCTCCCCTAAAAAATACCAGCTGCTGGGTGGGATGACCACTCTGCTGTGGTGCTATAGGACCATCTCCTCCCTCGTGGCAGCTTGCTGTGGAGCCTGGCTCCCCAGAGAACTCCCATGCTCCCCTCTCCACCCCCTGTCAGTGGAGAGCAGGGACCACACCATCACCCTGCAGCAGCAAGAGGGTACGTGGTTGTGACAGGGCAGGTGCCTCGCAGAGGATGCGGTTTCCTGCTGCGGGACTGGTCCAGGAGGCAAAGGGAGGTGTTGGTAACCTGGGGCGAGGAGGATGCTCCCCCCTGCACAAGGCTTTGCCACAATTTCAGTACAGGGTGATGCATATCAAAAGTGTCATTGAGTCTTGTTCTCACTGTACAGAGAGGTGCCAAGGCCAAGCCCGGCGATGGTGCTTGAGCATCGTGCAAGTGTGTTGCTCCATCCCTGCTCACGAGCATCCCTTCTGCTCCTGCTGCCCCGTGCGATGCCCTACTGTCCTGGGCGTCCCAGGGCTCCTGGCACTGCTTGCTGTGGTTAAAACTTGGTGATAGAGCAGAGACCTGCTGCTGTGTCACCTCCGTGTTTCCCACGTGTGGGACAGCTGGTTTCTTCGCCAGGGCTGGGGGGAGAGCCCTTGCGCCTGCGTGCTCTTGCCATGGATGCAGGCACCAAGGGCTCAATCCCCTGCATCCTGCCTGTCCTGGCAGNGGCAGCTGCCAAGGAGAGAGCAGACCCCCTCACCCGCCCCCCATTCCCCCCCGCACAGCTGTGCCCTGCCACACTCCGCCTCGCAGCAAGGCACCCGTGGCCCCGCAGGAAGATTAGAAAGACGTTTCTTTTCAATATATAAAAGAATTCGCAACTGTAGAGACAAAAACATTCTTGGGCCGAGGGGATGATATTGTGCAAGGGGGGCCTGGGGGATGGGGGGTGCAGCGGGGATTACTGTAGCGGAGCCTGGGGTCGCACCGCTTGCACCTGCTGTTTGCTGAAAGGCTGATGCTGAGCAACAAGCAGCTGATGCTGAGGCCCAGTTGTCAGCTTGAATGGGGGGGGAAAAAAAGCCTCTGTGCCACGCGCTCGCAGAAGGAAATGGCAGGCAGCCCATCTGCTGAGGGGGAGGCATGGGTGGCAGGGGCAGAATGGCTGAAGTCTGGGCAGCCCTCGAGGCATGGGACAGCCCCCGAGGTGTGGATCTGGCTGCGGCTTCGTCCGTCACCTGAAGGGATCCAGGAGAAACATGACGGTCCTGAACTCCTGAAGTATACAGGATATCCTCAAGCCATCCTCGTTGCCCCAGCCCTGAGCTGCCACGCCGAGCAAGCCTGGGTGCAGTGTGTGCCCCCCACAAACCGAGTCTTTTGAGGCAGATCTGTGACAGGATGCCCTGCCCTTTGCCACCGCTGTCCCCCAGGCAGGAGCATCCCGCTGTTCCTGGTCAACCCTCTTAGGTAGGGACAGTCGGACAGATGAGCCCTGCGGAGTGAGAACCAGGCAGCAGCATGTGCATCCCTCAGTGCTGTTACCCTTCAGTGTTGTCACCCCTCGGCGGGAGTCTGCGGTGCTCTGGGCTGTAGGACAAGCACTGAGACAACCTGCTCTGTGCCTGCCCCTTCGGAGCATCACCTTTGTCCAGAAAAATCTCACACAGAGCAGAGCGGAGAAGGAATATGGAGTTTCTGGGGGGTGTTTTTGGAGGCTGATGGGCTCTGCATGAGCATGGTCCCCTCCTGCATGGGGATGTCTGGTGTCAGAGCTGGGACAGTCCAGCCAGGAATCTTTCCAGCCCTCCACAGAACTGGCTGCAGCTGCCTCCCATGAGCGAGGCGGGAGTGAGGGTGTCTCCCTGCAGCTGTTCGAGGGATGGAAATAGCTGGCACAGCCCTGGGCTTTGCGGGGTGAAGAAGATTGCATGGGGCTGATGCTGTCCCCATGAACCAACCCTCTGCTGTGGTGGCTGTACCAGGATATGAGGCAGCGCAGAGCCCATAGCCTCTCCATGCCTTCCCGAGCAGGAGTGAGAACAAGCCTGTCAGGGGTCTAGAGCAGCTGGAAAGCCCCTGGAAGGAAAAAGCAGTGGCTGGCTGGTATGTCCAACCTAGAGAAGAAAAGCAAAGCAAAGGGTGTTTTCCCAGCCATTCAGTGCCTGGGTGCTCGTGCTGGCATGGAGAGGTGGCAGCACCAAGGGGTTGGCCGGCCCTGGCCCTGCCACGGGACCCGCTCGGCAAACCCATGGGGATGGTTTCTTCTGCTGCATCTCTTCCTCATGCACAGCCAAAGCTTGCAGCCTTGCCCGGGGAGGCAAACCCCACCTGGGGTAAACCGAGCGGGGCACTTGCTCCTCTCCATGGCTGCGGTGTCTGGCTGCCAAGCCCCAGGGCAGCTGGTTTTAGCGAGGTCTGTGCAGGCAATGTGGTGGTATTTCTCTTTGAAACGGCTGCTCGGGCAGTGCAGCAGCTCCTGCAGCAGCTCCTGCAACGGCCTCCATGCAGCTCCTCTGGGAGCAGCTTCGCCAAGGTGCTGGCGTCACGCTGTTGGCTGTGCGCACTTGCCCAGGGCTGGTTTTCCCAAGAGATATTTCCAACACGGCTTCGCAAAGAGCTGCCTGCTGGGATGGTGAGGGCTCGAGGGCTCTCAGATCCGCAGCTGCACCTGCAAACCTGAGATCCATGGCCCATTGGGTCAGATCCTGCCCAGCCTCTACGGAACCGTGGCCCATGGGGTCAGATCCTGCCCAGACTCTAAAGGCCAGAGAGCTGGGCAGGGAGAAACCAGGTGAGGTTTGATAAAAACAAGTGTAGAGTCTTGCCCCTGGGGGCAAAACCCTGAACCGCTTGTATCAGCACAGGCTGGGGTTGACCTGTTGGAGAGGAGCTCTGCGGAGAATGACCTGGGGTCCTGGTAGATGACAGGCTGGCCACGAGCTAGCAGTGTGCCCCGGGGGCCAAGAAGGCCAATGGGATAGTGGGGTGCATCAAAAGGAGCATGGCCAGCAGGTCAAAGGAGGAGATCCTCCCCGTCTGCTCTGCCCTGGTCAGGCCCTACCTGGAGTATTGTGTCCAGTTCTGGGCTCCCTGGTATAGAAAAGACAGGGATCTCCTGCAGAGAACCTAGCAGATGGCTTTGCAAAGAAGGGGGGAGATGTCAAACCCAGCCCCCACATGCCCCTCAACCAGCTGCTGCCCTGTCTGTCAGCCGCCCCGAGTCTCAGAGGGGACAATGGAGCCATCCCCATGCAACACTGCCTAGGTAAGAGAGGAGAGACATGGCCTTTTTCTTCGCCAAACAGGTGCAGCTCCCTCAGGAGCCTGGGGCTGGTGCTGAGAGGGGAGCTAAGGAGGGGGCACAGCCCCAAGGCCACGGTTATCGCCCCCCCACCCCCACCCCGAGCCCTACAGGCAGAGCCAAAATCCCCCAGGCCAGGCAGCAGAGCGGCCACTGAGCCCTGGAGAAGAGCCAAATGCGTGGATAATGAGCCGGCATGCCAGCAGTGCTTTTCCTGTTTGATTTTGCGGGTCCTGCCCCTCTCGCTGGGGTTCCTTTCCAGACCCACAAGATCAAGAGGGGAAAAAAAACCCAGCTCACAAAGAAGCAAGATGCTGAGTCAGGTCGTGCTGCCGGGGACACCAGCCCAGCTAGGATGGCAACTGGCATCACCACCCCTTTGTAAGTCAGAAGAGGTGAGTCAGGCTCGGGCTGCCTCTGCCCCAAGCCCTGCTTTGATCTCAGCACCGGTGCAACATCAGGGAGATCCCAGCACAATTCATCCCAGGTGTGATTTGGTCTGGGGCCCCAAATTCACCTAGGGCTGCTCATGGACTCCCAGGTCCAAGTGGGGCTGTTCCAGGGTGCAACTGAGCTCAGCCCCCAAACCAACGGTACTGCCTGGCTCTGCACCCACAAACCCTGAGTCAGTGCATCCTCTTGGAGCCATGATTTCTTAATGCTGGGCAGAGATGGGGCTCATCCAGGTGCTTTCCAAGCCTGTACACAGGGCAATCCCACCACAACACCCCTGAGGTACCACCTCTGCTTCGAGGAGTGCTGGAGCCAATTAACATCAGGCTTTGGCAAAGCATGACCCCGGATGTCCCTAATCCCCATCCTCGCACACATCCCCTGCTGGGAACAGACGGACAGACAGACCTCTGCCCTGGCCTCAGGCAGCTGCTCCTGTTCCCTCAACCTACCCCACATCAGCACGTTCGGGGGTATAGATTTAAATTTTCATAAGGGTTGAGAGGCAAACCCTGGCTCGAGCCTGGGGCTGGGGCACATTTCCAGGGATAACAGTGTGTGAAGGGCTTCTTGATTTCCCAGATCTTTATGGAGATCACCTCCCAGTCCCGTGCTGGTGCTTGCTCTCAGGCGCAGCTCCCTGCCAAGGCACTCTGTGGCAGCCATGGGAGCAGTGTCCACCAGGGACTGTTTCCCCGCTTCCAGGAGGCGGCTTCTGTGGGAGTGCAGAGGCACCCACGGCCTTTGTGCTGACTCAGCACGAAACCAGCTCTCACTGGCAGCACAGAATTCTCCCTTGCAGCTTACTACCCGGCCGGTTCTGTTATTAGAAACTCCCTTTCATCTCCATACGCCTGCTTGCCTCGTTGCACTGCCGCCTGGGAACCGTAGGCAGGATCGAGCCCTTTTCTGCCCGGTGTCCTCTGCACATACATCAAAACCCTGGGGCCTGTGAACGCCCTAAAGCTGCTGCTGCCATCCCAAAAGGTCCCCTCCTCCTCTGCCTCTGGTCCCAGCCGCAGGTGGAGGCTGGAGGTGAGCATCCTCGGAGGCTGGCACGGGCGTCCTGGCCATCCCCGGGTGTGGGAACCCTTCATGTCCTGCTTTGCTTTACTGGAGTTCGCTCCCTGAGATGGGGGTATGACAGAGGCAGTTTCACCGCTGCGCTGCAGAGCGCCATGCCAGCAAAGCCTCAGGCAGAGACAGGGCACTGGTTAAAAAGCCCATGCTCCCTTCAGAGTTGGAAAACGCAAAAGCACCAGGAGCTCACCCGGACCCAACCTCTGGGCTGCTCTGTGCAAGGCGGGGATGGCATCGAGCCCCCAAAAGGGGGGGCTGCTTAGAGGAGTATGGGGCAGGGCGAGCCCTGGCATGCAGGACTACAGCAGCCACAAGGGAGAGAGGGCTCATGGAGCAGGAAGGTTGTGCTTTTGGGATCTGAGGGTATCATTAAGCCCGTGGCAGCTGCTGTGGGTTTGTGGAGGTAATGTATTGAACCCTCTGGAAAAATGCCTCACCCAGCGCCAGGACTGAACCGTGCCAGTGACTCGCCCAGGGCAATTGCAGCTGTCTGGGGCAGAGCAGAAGGGTAAAACCCATGAACTTCCGTGGCACAGCGGTTTCTTGCCATCCAAGTGGTTAAAAAAAGCAGTTGGGTGCTTCTGAGTCTGGATTCGGTGCCCAGCCATTGATGCCTTTCTTCATGGAATTTAAAAGCTCATTAATGCTTAGTCTGTTCTCCTTCACAGGTACTGAGGTATTATAACCAGCCCCCACCCAGCACGGCACTGGGCAGCCCAAACAGCCTCATCTCCAAGAGCGGCTCATGATGGAGCTTTTCCTCCAGCACAAAATCGTTTTGTGCCGTCTCCCCGCAGCCTCATCCCCCACACACACCCCAACATCCCCTTCAAGCCTCAGGCTACCAAAGCTACAAGGTCAGTCCTGGACCGCTCCAGGTGGACCAAGATGAAAATGGGCCTCATTTTCTCTTCCCCTGACCATCAAGGTGGGACGATGAGGCAGAAAACCCTCCGAGCTGCCAAAAAAAACCCCTCCAAGCCTAAGTGGGGACAACGAGCGAGCAAATCATTGCTGTCATTAGGCTGGTATCTTTAATTGCTGCATGTCCTCTTCTGCCTGTGCCCAAAGAGCTAATCCCAGGTGATCACAAAGGACAGTGTCATTTAAATCAATTATCTCTCCATTCACAGCCACCCAGCCTCCCCTTCCCTCTCGGTGCATCCGGGAGCCCCATAATTTATTCATCCTCGGCTGCACTTAAACATCTGCTCTGCTGCCATTTGAGTTTGGCAGAGCGTCAGCTTTAAAATTTTATGAAACGTAGTGCAGGTGGCAAACCCAGACATCGAGGGTTATAATCGCAGCCAAGAAGGGCCACGGAGCAGGATGCGGCCACACTCCTCTGGAGCTCCTTTCAGCTCAAGAGCAGAGCGGCAAGGAAAGCCCCTGGGGATGTCATGCCCGTCAGGGTCACAAATCACATCTTTTTTTCCCCTTTATCCCCACTTCTAAATGACAGGGCGGGGCGGGAATCTTTTCCCCCTCAATGCACCTGGGCATGCAGCACCCATGCAGATGCTTAAAGAAGCAAGGAGAGCATCTTGCGCTCGCAAGTCCTCGGGGTTTTGTTGCTGTGTCGTTGCTGCAGCAGAAGCCTCACAGCAAGGGGATTATTTTATTTAGCATCTTCAGCAGGTGTGCTGCCTGTGAAGAAGATGCCGTTTACTTTTTCCCCACTGAAACAAGACTGGGAGGTTTCAGATTAACTACTCCATCCCAGTAGGGGGAAGGAAACCACACTGGAGCTGCATTACAGCCCTGACAGTAGGGATGCAGCTGCAGGAGTGACACTGGGTGCACACCTCACTGTGGGTAGGGAAAGCCCCATCTTCTCCAGCACCACATCACCACCACCACATGCCCCACAAGCGCTTCCACCCCATTAAGAGCCAAGAGTACAACTGGAAGCCTATGTAAGGATCTTCTCACCCAGCCCCCTTCACTGAAGTCCCTCCCTTCCCTTGCCTGAAGGGAAAGGTCCTGAGCATCCTTCTCAGGATGTGCTGGTTACCAGTGGTCTTATCTTCCCCTCCCCATGTCCCGGATTTCCTCTCCTTGCCTTAAGCAAGCCTGATCTCATCAGCTTATCTGAAGCCTATCCTCATGGTCATTAATGGAAACGCAGACCAGGTACAAAACTTGTTTCCGAACCTTACGGACCTTTTTCAGGGTTCCCCCAGGTGCCTCCAACTTTTGGGTGAGTTTTCTGGGGCAGGAAAGAACACTCATGGGACACGGGCAGCAATTCCCCCACCGCCGGGACAGACCTGCAACCCAGCTGGCTGGGGAGATACTGTGTGTTGGGACCGTCCTGCTGCCAGGTGTCGTAGATCTGGGATACTCCTGCTTGGCCAAATAGATGAGGAGGTCTGATGTGGTCCACAGCTGTTTTCTCTTAAAATAACTGACAAATCTGCAAGTCATCAGTGTCCCCCAATTCTCGCTTTCACCCCAGAGCTGCAGCCCTCCTTAAAATGCATTCAAGACAGGCAGCAATTCCCTGTGTTTATAGGTAATGAATGTAGCTTTGGAAAGAAAATATTTGCTTTAGCAATCCCTCCCTTATCCCTTAACCCTACTTTCCCTCACTAGCGCGTAGCCTGGTTGGAGGGATGGGAGAGTGGGAGGGGAGAGCAGTGTGTTGTGGGGGTCACACCAGGTTAAAGAGGACTTTGGGGTCTGTCCACAACGTCTCTGGGGCTGGTGCCACTGATGCTGAAGGGTTTAAGGCTCCAGGGATTTCTGAGCCATCAGGCATCCTGAACCAGGAGAGGAGAAGGGTGGATGGACTCCTGCCCCTCTTCCCAAATGTGAAGCAGGAGACCAAGGGGATTGCAAAGCCCTGGGCTGTGCTTTGATGCCCAGGAAGCTCCTGGAGCACAGGACTTGGCAATCTGCTTAAGCACCTGGAAGACAACAAGGGGATAAAAAGCAGCTAGCGTGGGTTTTTCAAGGAGAGATCATATCAGCCTTCTCTAATTTCCCACTTTGATGAGGAAACCAGGCCGAGCAGAGGGGAAGCAGCAGCAGACAGGAAAAATTCGGACTTTAGACAGGCTTTAGACGTTTTGGGGGGATGTAAGTAATTTGGGCTGTACACCGTCCCCACCTTGCAGCACAGCTCATCAAAATCGCTCCCAAACAGAAGAGCATCCCCACACCAAGCCCTGACATCCCCATGGGTCCAGGGCGCTGGTTTTAGTGGGGTTTTCTAGAAGGCAAAACTGGAGGGAGGAAAGGGAAAGGCACCAATCCCTGCTGTGTCTTGGGGTGCTCCTGTGGCTCTGCAGCAACGCAGAAGGAACAGGAGGAAGTTTATAGCACAGACAGGGAAGTGTGCTAATCAGATTTCTCTCCCTAGGTTTGGGCAAATCCATCCTCGGGGCTGGCTCCATCGACCATTTTAGCTTCGGAAACTCAGCTGACTCTGAATTCCCACCAGTAAAACTGAATGTTATGCCATCAGCGACACCTTTTAGCAACTTTTCCTCTAGAAACTCAGATGCTTTTCCAGGATGGGGTCTGGCCGGGACCCGCACCAGCATCCTGAGCAGGTTGGTACCCCAATGCCCCCAGTTTTCAGGGAGGAGGCAGATCTGGCAGAAATTGCTGCCCATGGTAGTGAAACAAAGGAGGATTTATTTATTGCTCCTCTCAGGTGGCGTTTGTGCGTCCTGCCTAGGAAAAGGTTACCCCAACTGCCGCTCGCACCCAAATGCATCCTCAGCATCCCCAGGGGTTATTTTCAAAGGGGGAGAAGGGGATACTGTGAAGGTCTCCACTAGCTCCCACTTAAGCACAGGCATGGGCTCAGGTCTGTGAGGAGACCCAGGGGTTGAGTCCCTGGGCAAGGAGCCCGCATTGGGGTGTCAGCTGCAGGCGAGGAGTCAGGGTTGTGGGATGGGACCTGGAGTGAGAAGGGGGTGGGGGGCAAAGCTACACACGGGGCAGCTCAGCTGGAGAACTGCAGGTACCCAAGGACCCCGACAGACAAATCTTGGTGCCTTCAGCTACTTGCAGCCAAGCCAGGCTTACATTTACCATTCAGAAAGCAGGTCCTCCGCGAGTCTGTCGCCATTGCTTTGATGGAGTGATTTGTAACTTCCCTGGCTAATTGTGAGAGCACAGTGTTCAATCCAGGGCAGCCTTCCCTCCAGAAAGCATCTTCTCCTACCTGTGCTGGCAGGAGAGCAGCGCTGCCGAATGGGGGGATGTTGCATCATTCCCATAGTAACAGCCTGGGAGGCTGCAAAAGCAGAATTATCACTTTGTTCCCCATTCTGGCACGAGGAGCAGCCAGGCTTTACGGGATTAGGCAGATCCCAACTCAAACATCCAGGGTAACACTGGAAGGAATAATGAATAGTAATAGCAGAATAAATGGCTTTTGATACAAGGCTCTGTCCAAACAGCGCTAACAACCCACCTCGTTAAAGCTTGGTCGATGCTGACGAGGTTTCCATGCTAAGTACAAACCCTTTGGGGTTTCTTGAGCTTGCCAGAGTGGGGGTCCACGCAAACCAGCATTTGGCACAGCTTTCTGAAAGCGATTCCTGACAGCTCTGGGAAAGCCAATTGCACTAACCTGCAGGACCCAACGTTCCGCTCAGCATGGGCACTCTGATGCAAGGACCGCCTGGCCCAAAATGGAGGATGGGTCTTCTCCAAAGCAATCACCCCATTGATGTGCAGCACAGGGTCTCCCCCAGCGCCCAGGGCTGCCCGTGCCGACCCTTCCCAACAGCACAACCCAACCAGCCCACGTGCTGTGACCGGGTGGTCCCTGCTGACCGGGCAGCAAAAGCCAACAGCGATGAGCTGGTGATGGGGGAGATGACACAAAGCAGCTCAGGACCCAGAAACACAAGCAACCCCCTGATTGCTTGGGTCTGGATGCCAGGGCAGGAGCACGGTGAAGCCACAAACCCACTGCAGAGATACTTGGCAGGAATAAGCAAGTAGTTACGTTTGAGGCCAAGAGCAATCATTCTCACCCAGTGTCTCCCCAGTGAGATGGACATTCTCCTGCAGCCTCTGGCCCTAAGTCCATGCCTAATGGCTGAACTCACCTCTTGGTACCCAGGCTTCTCAGCCCGGGGAATGAGCCCCCCACTTTAGATTAACTTTGTGGCTGCGTAATCACAGCTCAGTGCCTGAGACCAGCAGCTCCTCTCACCAGCCCAGAGTTCAACACAGATTTGCCTTAATGAATTAAAGTTCCCTCTGCTCCACATTCATCTCCCAGAAAAGAATTCTCCACACCACACTAATGCTTTCCGGGGGTGGAGCACACGTCCTAAGGTATCTAACAAGTACATTGGGGTTAATAACTACTTCTGCAAGGGCAGCAGCAGCCTGGATGCTGGTTTAAGCTCCTGCTGAGTCCAGGGCAGTGCCTATCCGCAGCCAAGGGGCAGTGCCAGCAGAAGGATCCCCATCTTCATCCCACACCCCATCCCACAAGGAGGTGCTGCCGTTGGACATCTGGAAAGGACCTCAATATCAATGGCTATACCGGCTCTGTGGGTTGCTCGGCTTTTGGATAAACTGTTTTTCTTCCTCCCCCACTGCACTGTCTCCATGCCAGCATTTCACCGTGTTCACACTGCCACGTGATCGTTGGCTCACAGATCCCTTTCCCTGCCAGCCTGGCACAGCCCGTGCCCCTCACAATATCATCAGGTAACACCCCTGGCACCAGTGGCGATGCTTCCCTGGAAAATGTCATGGACCTTGTAGTGAGCTGGTAAAACCAACTCGGCTCATCCCCCCTGCTCCTTCACTGGCTGAATCGCAGAGTGAAGCAGCTCTGTTTGCCCCCAATTTCCCACTCCTCCCTCCCTCCCC
>VZTU01020552.1:27668-43936 GCA_013400835.1 Zapornia atra | reverse complement strand
CCCCCCCCCCCCCTCCCCCGGCCGGTAATTAAGCAGACGAGTTCCTCGACTTAGCCGTGGGTCGCGGCGGGCGGTGATCGCCGTGGCGGCGGGCTCGCAGGTGGCGGCGGGCCTCTCCGGGGCGCGGCGGGGCAACCCTGGCTCTCCTCGTGTTTGAACCTCCGTTCCGGCCGCGCTTGCCGTGCTTTTCCCGAGGGCCTGGCCGCCTCGCTTTTCCTGTCGGTAGCTCCGGTGGCCGAGGGATTGTTTCCTCTTCTCCTTTTGTGTAGCGGTGGCTCCTAATAGAGGCAGCTCCGCCGGCTCCCTCTTTTCCAGCTGCTTCTACGAGGCACAGGAGCCAGCGCATGTGACTGGGCAGATCTCGTCAGACTGGCAAGTGCTCTCCCGGGCTACCGGCGGCCGCCCATACGGAGATGCCCGCACCCTGCCAGCTCCCTGGCTCCCTCCCTCCCCACCCGGGAGCCGCCCGGCTCGGGGAGTCGCGGGGACCCCCCTCTCTTTCAAAAGAGCAGCCGTGAAAACTTAAAAAACCCCACCCCAAAAACCCAAAATACAAGCGTTTGAGATCTATTCTGCTCGCCTCTTTCTGTGTACGCACACACACACACCTCTCCTTCTTTCCACGAGTGCCTATCCGAAAGAGGTTCTGGGTTTGTTTTGTTTTAAAGCATCCAGCTGCCCCTCGTGCTCGCTCTCCATCTGAAGTCATCATTGTCAGGAGCAGGCGAACCTCAAAGCAAAAAGCTTTTCTGGGCTTTTGCTTAGCCCGGTTAATTGATCTGTCCATCAGTTTGCCACAATTAGAAAGCGCTCGCTCCAGACTGGCGGGCTCTGTGTGATCTTTGGGGCTGCGGCTGCGGGACCATGTTCTGTGGACTTGCATTTTTGTTTTTAAGGGTTTCCAGCCCTTATGGTTGTAAGAGGTAGGGTGACATGAGCTGCGTGATAGACCGATGCTTTTGAAATCTTAATGGGATTTAAATACCAGCACGCTGCTGATCGCTCCAAGAGAAATACCCTGCTAACGTATTCATCCCAAGCCATCCTTCACGTTTGTCATGTCCTGGCTACCTGAATCGTTGTCAAGCTTCAGCTGGAACGGTCTAAATATTTGCTTGTGATAGGAAACTGTGTGTTAGTCTGATTTAACAGGACATTTTGGATTTAAACATTGATTTCTGTTTGTTTTCCTAATTAATTCAGTGTAGCATTTTAAATGGAGCAGCAGTGGAGGCTTTCCAACTGCTGATCTTGACCATGGCAGAATTGCTGCCACAGGGTGAAGCGTAACAGTGCTTATAGGTGTCAGATTGGTGGAAAAGCACTGAACCTGAGGGTGAAAACAATTAATTCCCTCAACTTTGTGAGAGTGAGTTGTTCCTGGATGCTCTGTCCGCAATGGGTTTGGTGGTGATGATCATGCAGACCGATAGAATGCTGCTTAGAGATGTAGGGGTTAGGGGAAACATGAGTCGTGACCTTGGTCCTGTCGCAGAAATGTTTCAGAAGCTGCTGAGGCTTTGCCACCCAGCTCTATCAATTAGTCCAGCATTGGCGCTCTGTCCTTCTTGCTGCTTGCCTGCATCACCTTTGTTGCCAGTCCGATAGCACCTTATTTATTTGGGTGTCGTAACCTCTCTGGGCAGGATACAAAGCTAATTGTGTTTGCTGTGATGGTGTTAATTACCGCTGTGTGATTTGAGGGGTGTACAGACTGTGGGACAGGTGCTGGTACAGTCAGTGGATATGGGATTTAGGTATTTCCCTTTAGGTATTTCCTTTATTTTGGGGAAACACACCCTTTGGCAAATGCTTTGCTAACACTACTGCAGCGCTGAAAATAAGCTCTTAACAGCAAATCTGTCCAAAGAAAACAGCTGAAAAATAATTAGAAATCATAGGCAAAGGTGTGCTTGTTGTTTGGTGTTAAGTTCAGATCCTGAGAAGACGGAGTGACTGTATCTGGTGCTGCCAAACCAGGAAGGCTTGCTTGAGTGTGCGTGTATGGCATCTGAAAGGGTCTGTGCAGGGGGCTTGCTTTGCCCCATCTAATGCTCAGTTCCCCATGGAGGTACACCCCGTGGAAGTAATGGTGGAAGTAACGATGGGAGCAACCCCTGCTTCGTGCCCATCCAGCTGAACTAATTAAGTCACAGCTATCATATTGTTAATAATACATGAAAAGGCAGGTTGGATAAGTGGGAAATACAAAAAAAATCCTGGGGAAAAAAATTAAACACCCCAAAGAAGTCTTAAAACTAAAAATAGCTTCAAACAGAAGCTGTGTGCTTTGTGCTATCAGCATGCTGTCACGGGCTGGGGAAGTTTGGTCCAAGGGCGGAGGGTTTTCTGACCGCTTGCGTTTGCCCGCTGTTTTCAGGTGGGTTAACTGGTTCTATTTGCAGCTGTCTTCAGGTATTTCCTTTAAGCATGAAAGCTGGGGAGTGCTCGTAGTGTCTGGGTGCAAGCTGTGTTTTGGGGGGAGTGTGGGATGGTGAATGCTTTTTATGGTGCTCAGGAGGAATTGCACCAGAAGCCTGCGAGGTGTTGGTGTAGGGGTGTTCTCCAAAAAAGCTCCAAACTGTCTGACACAATACTCTCCTCCATTTTGACCAAATTTGCAGTTTTTAATGACGCAAAATACTAAAATTCATGGACAAATTGCTACTCCGAGTGACTGAGTTACCTGTAATGAGACTATTGCGATTTAATCCTCTAAGCTTTCTTGCTTACAACCCCCGTACTTGCAACTGATACTCTTTAAATGGGGAAAGTCCCTTAGATGTATTACTGCTGGGTTTGGTTCTTAAAACTGAGAGAAATGTGATTGCATGGGACAGTGCCATAGGCCTTTATCCAGTTACTGTCCGGGCTGGATATTCTGGCATGAAGCTTTTCTATAAAATAGTGGAATGGAGCTGCAGGGGTGTTTCATGTGAGAGTAAAAAAAGGTAATAAAGACATGAATAAACTTTCCATTAGCAGAACAAGGCTATGGAAATTCTTGTCTTGCTGTATGGTGAAATGAGGGACTGATGATATCTTTAAAGAGTTAAAACCAAAGTATGTAATTAAGAATAAGTATAAACCTGACTTAAAATGAATTAATTTTGCACCTTCCTCTGTCCCCCATCAATATTTGTGCCCTTGGGATCTGATTCATCTGTTAGATGGTATTTCTTCTCTTGCAATGTGGGTGAAAATCCGTAGAGATTAGGAGAGGGTATGGAGAGCAGTGGGATCCAGTCTGCAGAGTGCAGCAAGCGACTACAGCCTCTCTTTAAAATCTCTGAGCTCTCATTATTACAGTAAGAGCGTTTCCCAGAGTACTTTGGTTCCAGTCATAGTGGAAGCCCCTCAAAGGGATATCTGTGCTGCTCCTGGCAAAATGTGGCTGCAGATGAGGGTAGCATACCTGGAGAAGCAGGGTTTTTCCTGTAGCCAGCTCATCCTTAATGTTCATTGAATTTCATGAAGTCTTTCATGGGGGGACAGTATTAACTCCACATGAGTCAAAAATAAGATGGGGGGATGCTTCCGATGCTTATCTGGGGGTCTGTTGGGTATGAGCCTGCCCAGGGCTGGATGTCTGTCCTTGGCCAGCTAAAAACCATGGGAATATGGAGCATAACATGCTGTAAGCCTGTCGGCACTCAGCAAACACCCATGGTATATGAGCTGTGCCGCTGCACTGGAGCATGGCAAAGACACCAGTGGAGACTGGGAAGAACTGTGTGTTGCCTCACTGACGGCACAGCGTGGTCAGGGCCTCATGCCCACGCTTGTGCACATGGGACAGCTAGGAATGCTGCTTTTATCCCCATTTTAAATTCCTGACTTAGAGTATAGGTGTATCTTTAATGAAGGCACCTGGTTGAATTCTTGCTGAGGGCTGCTTTCAGTCATTCATTTTGCAGCTCTCCCTTTACTGTTTAAATTTCCCAGTGCCTTTAATTTTCCCAGTGCCAGTATGGGCTTTCGAGAGGTGCCTATCACAACACGTGCAGCCGCACACTGTGACGAAAGGGTCTCGTGGCGTTGGCTGGATGTCAGCTTGTCTTGGTGGGGCCATGCGGTGGTGCTGTGCAGGGATGCTTTGGGGTGCCTGCACGTCCATCCCCTGCTTCAAGCAGTGCTGTGCAGCCCGGGTGGGCTTTGTGGCTTTCTTCTCCTGCTGATCTGGGCTCTGCCCTGTGCATCATGGATGTAAGCACCCCTGGAAACCACATGTGAGGCGGGTGGGCTCCTGCCTGGTTGAACCTGGGGATTTTGGCATTGAAGAGTGTGGGATTTGTTAAACGTGTCGTGTTCAGGACTGAGATGATGCTTAGGTTCAGAGCTGCCAGTTGCTGTATTCCTCGTGTCCCAGTTCTCTTGAACAAAGGTGTGATTAAACAAGAAAATTATGGTTTTTGTCCCCCTGCCCCCCCCTCCCCCTTTGTAAGCCACATCACAGGAGTGTTTGCTGGCACCCATTGTTCTTCAAGCAGTTTTTTGAAGGGCTTTCTCATGCTCAGCTTTGAAACTATACGCCTTGCCCAGCTCAGCAAGCTTGATTATTATGATTTTTTTTTTTTTTTAAAATAAAAGATCTTGGCTGTTAGTGACTGTGCGTGTATCAATATTCCAAATTATTTACGATGATCTCTGGAATAAAAAGGCGGCTATCCTCACATTGATTTGAATAAAACAGCTTTGCTGGCAGCTTATTTCTCGGTGCCTGAATTATCATCCTTTAAAGAAAATCACAATGCTAGAGAAGCATTGAGATCCACGAGCATCACTGAACTGTGCTGCTTCATCCATACACCGTGCATGGCCTTCTTTTGTTCCTGGCTGTGGCCTGTGCAAAACACTGAAAATAGCCAGCTTTAGCCTGCCTTCGCGCAGTACAGCATTATCCTCTGCCGCTTGCCTTCATTGTACTTTTGAGTGCCTGTGGAATACCTGGAACGGGCTTAAATTGCCGGTGAAGAAAAGAAATCAGGAGTTAAGAGGCATGCGAGGGGAAAGATGGTTGAGTTGACTTTTTGCAGGCTGGAAGGGAGAAGGCGCTGCTGCGGGAGTGTGGCCGAGCAGCTGCGGCAGCACGTTGCCGGCAGAGCAGACGGGTGCTGCCGGAACAGAGCAGCAACCGGTCATGCCGAATCCTCTCTGGGGAAGTTCTCTTAAAAGAGCGTTTTAACTAGACCCTAAAATGGAGGGGGATGGCTTGGGGCTTTGCGAGAGTGATGGCATTAGGCTATGGTTTGCTGGAAGTATTAGGGCAGCCAGCAGATTGAGCGTGTTCTGGTGGTGGTTTAGGTTTGGGAATACCCTAAAAAGAAAAAGGATGGGGTGGGGTGGGGGGGGGAAGCTGGTGAAGGGGCATTGAGGCACCTCCCTCTGAGGAGGGAGGATGGAGAGGCACCACCAGGGGGGCTGCAGGCAGAGAGGAACAAGCAGTGGTGATCACGTATTGATGAACATGGAAGATTTGGGAGGAAGATGAGAAAAGCGCAGGCCTGTGAAGGAAACTAGTGGGCAGAGGGAGTTGTTTTGGGTGGTGTTTTTAAATTAAAAAGCAGATGCAAGAGGCGTGTTTGGGTTTTGTTTCTTTGTTTGCCTGGCATGGTTAAAGGAAGCAAGGTTGAAGGTGGCTCAGAGGAAGGAGATACGGCAGATCTCTCCAAGGTGAGCAAGGTAGCAAAGGAAAAGGCCTTGGCAGGCAGGAAGGAAGAGATTTTCTTACAGTCCTGGCTAAGCACTGGGTGGCAGGATGGGTATGAAAATCCTGATGACTTGGACAGGTAAATCCCAAACTGGGAATTCCTTTGATTCCCACAAACTGCACGAGCAGTGGAGGTGAGCCAGGTGTTTTCGAGATTTGTGTCCTACTTGTTACTTGGTAACCCTGGGTCTCTTGCGCATTCCTGATTGTCCAGAAGTACAATAACCAGCAGAGGTGGGCAAAGTGCCTGCCAAGGCAGACCCTGCCCCAAGTACTGTCTGCCCCCCTCATTCCTCGCGAGAGCCCCATCATCTCGTCTCTCCCTTTCTTAGATGCTGGATTTCCTGAAAAATCTCTGGCAGTGTAGTTATTTGGGACTTCTGCTGTTCTCCTTGCCTTGTGGTTGCAAAGATATGAATCCTTCCAAGTCCTGTTCCAGGACAGTGTGATGGGGAAAGCCTTGTTTAGCCAGCCTTCACAAAAGTTTGATTATTTCCTGGCCCTTTCCATTTCTTCCCACACAGTGGAAGAAAAGCCAGGGACTAATTCCCACTTCAGAATAAATTATGGGCTTTGTTAAAATTACAGTCCTGACACCGCTGGGGCTACAAAGGTATGATTTTAAAAAAAAAAAAACAAAAACAAAAAACAAACCCATAACAACCTACCCTTCTTGGTGCTGGGAAGAAGGGGGCTGCAGCTTGGCATGGGCGGGGGGGTCAGCATCAGTTGTTATACCTAACTTCAGCGTAGCACTGAAGTGTTGTGCAGACAGTGCATCACTACCTGCGAAAGGCTCTTGCCTGCACTCAGCGTATGTGTGATTTGCATCAGTTGTCCTGCCTGAAACCGCTAATGAGCTTAAGTCTTCTGTTTCCTCGGTGCTTAACAAAAATTAAATCCTTCCCTCCAAACAAAAATGTTGTCGTGGGCTTAGCCCCGATGCTTTCATGCAGGCACAATGGGGAATCGCTGACTTCTCTGGAGATGCCACCTCAAAGCTCATTATTGAATAATTAGGTGGTCCTTAACCTTTCCACAAAGTTTGGGGGTTTGGGGAGCTCCAGGCGGTGGGTTTTGTGTTGATTATGTGACTTATCGTAAGGCTCGGCCTTGAATTTCAGGCACCAATCTGTTCCAAACTCCATCTGTCCGCTAAGTGAATGTCAATCTAATTTAAACTTCCATATGTTTCCAAGGAAACCATCGGAGTCGATGGTGAGAAATGGACCACGGAGGGGCAGGGAAGCGAGCGCAACAGTGGCATTTCTACTTTTCAGTCCTTAAACACAATTAAAACCTAGTTAGCTGTAATGACCCTACATGGAGCAGTGTTTATGTACTTGAAGGTCAGAGAGTTTCTCTTGGAGGAATCTGGGTGGTGTGTAAATGAAACAGTCAAAGATTTTAAAAAAAAAGAGCGAAAGTGGCTTCAGGTGCTGTGTGTTTCTGTGCTGGTTTGTAGGGCGGTAGTAGTGATGCCTGAGGAGCAGGAGGGTGCGTGAGTATTTGGGTATTTGGTTCTGGTTGCTCAGCTGCACTGAAGGTGCTGTAGTGACCGGAGGACTCACAGAATCCCGGAATTGTCGGGATTGTAAGGGACCTCCAGAGCTCATCGAGTCCAACCTCTCTGCCAAAACATGGTTCCTAGGACAGGTCCCACAGGTTGGTGTCCAGACGGGTCTTGAATATCTCTGGAGAAGGAGACTCCACAGTCCCCTGGGCAGCCTGTCACCCTTACCCGAGGTGTGAGAGCTTCCAGATGGTTCCCAGCTCAAACCCTGGCCTTCCAAGGATAGGAAGGGAGCCCATAAGGTTAGAGTTTGTTGGTGTTCCTTACCTTTTGCGCCTCCTGCCAGCGGCACATATCGACCAGAGCAGAGAATGAATGGGACTTGTGGCATTTCCTCTGAGAAGCATCGCTCAGCTCTGCTAGCCCTCCCATGCAAGGAGCAGGGTGGGAACCAGCAGAGCAGCCTGGTGCCTCAAAAGGCAGAACTTGTGCTTAGTTTCTGTTTAGAAGGAATAAGGGGTTTTCTTCCCCTGTTTAGCGGAATTTGGCTTTAATTGCAAGTTTAAATTCTGCAGAAGCCAGAATTGCAAGCTGGCCTTGCTTTCCAGAGAGAAGTGTATTTCTGCTGGCTAATACAGCCATTAAATAAAAATGTTTATCTTGCTTATTGAAATGAGTAGCGAGGCTCTCACTTCGGAGCTCTAAAACGGGATATTATCTGTCGTTTTAGTTTAAAGAATGCTTCTGGCATGCTCGGGCTTAAGATGTTTTACTGTGACAAATAGCAGAAGCAGGAACTGAAATTCTGATATCTGGGGATATCCTGCTTGGGTATGTTGTATCCTTATGCACTGAAACTGCAGTATGAGGCAGAAACTCCTCGGCTCGGAGTTCGCTGCAGCTCTTGTCCAGCATCAGATTCTCTTTGGATCAAATCTCCTGAGATTTGGATGGCCAGCGGCAAAGCTGGCTCTGGGGAGGCGGTGGGTATCCGGGCACGGGTGCTGGGAGTCATCCTTGGCTCTGCCCGGTGGAGGTTGGTGGCTTTGCAGCCTGTACCTCCTTATCAGCGGTTTTCCCTTCTGCTCGAGCACGCGGGAAGGCAGAGCTCGCTGCAGTTTTCTTAGGTCTTCCAGCAGCTCCTGTAAGCTCTGTACCACTTCTCCCACCGTTTGACTGGTAGCTGCTGCTTTGGCTCTGCTTCAGCTGGCAGCTCCTGCAGCCACAGGCATCCCGCTCTGATTGCCGCTTCGGTCAGACTTAGGATGGTCTAGCTTTGGGTTTTGTCTGCTTGTACCCCAGACTGCTGGAGCCTGTACCTCTAAACTCTTCGAACCTTTTCTCCTAGTGCTCTTGTGCTGATGACTCAGATGCATGATGGCATTTTTCTCTTCCCCATCTTTCTGCTCCGTATGTTGAACGTCTCAATGTTCTCATTGTTGCTGACAATCAAGGGGTAACACTGATTATTTTGTTTCTTTATTTGACGGTGCTAGGAGTTCCTCAAAAGTTTTACCCTCTTCTTCCCTGTTAGAAATACGTTCTCCTTGAAGCTGGAGTAGGAGGAAGCACGGGCCTGTCTTCCCAGTACCAGAGCACTTGTTTGTGAAGAACAGCTTGCATAGTACTTGTAGGACTCTTGTCCCCAGTACTCAACACACACAGATGCGAAGCCACAGCTTTATTTAAAGGGACCTTCCTGAAACTCCAGGGGAAGCACCCATGACATTTCTATAGAACTCGGGCTGAACTGTTCAAAAGCTTTGTGGTTCCTAAGAGCAGGTCGTAATTAAACTCCTTTGCTGGAGATCTGGTGGTTTATCCTCTGGAGTTCACACTGGCTTCGTGGTGACGTGTGTGGGTGTGAAAATGGAAGTCTTCAGGTCTTCATCATTCCCTGAGATGAGACTGTGCCTCTGCTTAGGGAGCAAATGTCTATGTGTGTCCTAAGTTTGCAGGAGAATGGCCAGGTCTGAGTAGAGTCAAGAGTGACTGCAGGTGAGAGTTGCATTGAAGCTGGAAGAGAAGGGATGAAACTGGTTTAGTCTCAAAGCAAGCTGTAGCTCTTGTTTCTCAGGAGCTCATCTGCACCAGAAAACACCAGCACTGGACATGAGCTCAACCGCGTCTAGTTCTCCTGTACTGTGTAGCACAGTATGGAGGCACTGCAGCACACGGTGGAGTTAACTGGCCTCTTTTCTTAGCACAGGCTTCTGAAAAGTACTGATAGCCTGAGACTGCAGTGCTGGGTTGATGTGGAAGTTGGGGAGAGACACAATACTGGACATGCATGGTCTTGAGATTAAATGGTGAAAATGGTATTCAAGCTTCAAAGCTCCTGTGGTTGAGGTATGGGCCCCATTTGTGTGCGCCCATGGCCGTAGCAGGTCCAGAGAGGGACCTTGGAGAGGCTGTAGCCAGCCCTGCTGTTGTATGGGGGATGAATTGTGCCGAAACGTGCCTGAAAAAGTTGATATTAAAAAATCCAGAGGAACATCTGTCAGCAATCTCATGCTTGTTTTAGCCTGGCAGGAAGGAAAGATGTAGGAAAAGATCTCCAGATCTTCCGAAGTGCAGTTTAAGTCCTTTCTTTCCCTCATTCCCTGGAGAATGCAATATCACCATCTTTGCCATGTTAGGAACATTTTCTCCAGCCTTTTCTGCTTTGTTATGTTATTATGGGTGGTTTGTAGCTGTAATTGCTGGAGGGGTTTTTGTCCTGGCTTGGGGTTTTTGTTTTGTTTAAGGTTTTTTATTTGTTTTTTTACTGGCATGGTACAAGCCCCTTTGCCACCTCCTTGCTGGTCACCTCGAAGTCCTTCGCTCTCTTGCTGGTGCAATAGACATTGACCACACTCCCACCCGGACTCCCTCCACGCTGCGCATTTACTCCAGGAGGCTTATTTTTTCATGACAGTGAGATGTTGGTGACTCCTCTGGCTTGTGCTCCTCCATAAACCTCAGAGCCTTCTACAGAGTGGCACCTCGCTGTCCATCTTACACGTCTGTGACCAATGATTCCTGCCTGTCCAGTGTGCAAGTTGTGTATCTCTGCTATCCATAGGAGATACACATTAGGAGGTGATGTGCTGGAAAGCAGCCCTGAGGAAAAGGACCTGGGGCTACTTGTAGATGGGAAGCTGGACATGAGCCACCAATGTGTATCTGCAGCTCAGAAGGCCAACGGCCTCCTGGGCTGCATCACCAGAAGTGTGGCCAGCATATCGAGAGAGGGGATTCTGACCCTCTGCTCTGGTGGGATCTCACCTGGAGTGCTGTGTCCAGCTATGGAGCCCTCAGCACAAGGACGGGGACCTATTAGAGTGAGTCCAGAGGAGGCCACAAAAATGATCAAAGGGCTAGAGCACCTCTCCTATGAAGACAGGCTGAGAGAGTTGGGTTGTTCAGCCTGGAGAAGACTCTGGGAGGACCTTATAGTGGCCTTCCAGTCCCTGAAATGTGCCTGTAGGAAAGCTGGGGAAGAACTGTTCCTGAGGGCACTAGTACAAGGGGTGATGGGTTTAAATTAGAAAAGGGGATATTTAGATTATTGGGTATTAGAAAAAAGTTCTTCACTCTGAGGGTGATGGATCACTGGCACAGGTTGCCCAGAGAGTTGGTGGAGGCCCCATCCCTGGAGACATTCAAGGTCAGGCTTGATGGGGCTCTGAGCACCCTGATCTAGTGAAGATGTCCCTGTCACTGCAGGGGGTTGGACTAGATGGCCTTTAACAATCCCTTCCAGCACAACACATTCTATGATTTTATTTTGTATTTGCCCCTGTTGGGGGGCTCTTCAGATTATTAATTTTTAATGCTTCCCTGGTCCTTCAAGACGGCACATGAGCCTGCAGCTTGTCTTATGCCTTGCTTGCTGTGTCTCAAGAGTGTTAGCCACAGGTGAGTCACCACCTTAGTCACTGTGTGACTTGGTAATAAAATGCTGAATAGTCTCCTGCCTGCCCACGGAGAACCTGCTCTGTCTGGTGTGTTTGTCACCAAGTCAGCAGGTTTGGGGAAAGGCCATGTTGGAGTCTCTTGGGGGTTTTCAGGCTGTATGTCCCTCGTTGGCTCCCAGGGATCAGCCTGAGGATAATTGAGAAGCAAACCCCAGCACTCAGCTCCTACAGCAAAGCACTGGGTGTATTCGGTGCCAGTAACCCAGCACAGCCATAGATGATTCTCAAATATTCTCCCTGCCATCAGCAGGGTCTGCTTGCATGTGGCTGTCAGGATGTGCTTTCTCCCCAAGGTTGGGTAGCAGAGGCATTAAGTGTGCAACTTCCTCTCTGTTCTTATTTGTTCCTGATTATTTTTTCTTTCTTTAAGTCTGTCTTTCCTTCCAGCTGTGCAGAATGCAACAAAACTAAAGCAGTGCTTCGGTGTGATATAGTTCAAATGGCTCACCTTGCTGAAACTGTCTTCTCCTGCTCATTGCTTTGAGAGCTTGACATGTTTAATCACTGCCTTTTTCAATGGCCAAGCAGTGCCCCACATGTATACGGAGATAAATGTGAGTTAATGAGTGGATCTAAACCAAATCGCTCCCAGCACAGGTCTGCAAATGCTGTCCAGTCTATTTAAAGGTGATATTTGTTGCCACAACTGATCAAATCTGGGGTGCAAGCAAATGTGTGTTTAAATATGCCTCTAATGATATGGGTAAACAATGAAAGAGCTGGGCCAGCTTCTAATGGGAGTTAAATGGCTCTCGTGGAAGTGGCGTTCCAGCGATTGGACTTGTAGTTGTCACAAGTGGCTGAATTGAATTGCCTTTGGCTTGTGGTTGTTGTAACATCACTTAAACAGTTTGTGTATAGATCGGTGCAACACTGCCTTGCCTGAGAGCTTTCTCTCCTTGGGTTTGTGATGGGAGCATCAGACCGGCTGCCATTCGCTAGAAACGCTCTCCTGGCTCTGCCAGGAGCTTCAGCAGTGTGGGCATTGAGCCCCTCCGCTTTCCCAGGAGTTGAGTTTGCGCAGGGGACAGTGGTGCCTCAGTCCTTAGATTCTCCAGCCCAAGCTGGCCCCTGTTAGAGCCAATGCTGGGCAGTTAAGGCCTTGGAAGTGCTGATTGCTTGGTAATTCGGAGTCACAGAATTTTAGGGGCTGGAAGGGACCTCCAGAGATCGAGTCCAACCCCCAAGTGAGAAGTGCAATTGCCAAGCAATTAACTTTAAGCATTTAATGTGTAGCAGAGGTTCCTGTCAGGCTGATGACAACATGAGTAACTTCCAGACCAAAATCTCATCCATGTCCTGCAAAAATGCGACTGTGCTTTGGGACTTCCCCATACTCCGTGTGGAGTCTGTCACTGTCTTCTACCTTTTTACCCACTGCCTTATTCTGTGTATCCATGTGCATGAATTCCCTTCATGGACAATCTGTTAATAAACCGCTCTTTAAAAGGCAAAGCTATACAAAATAAACCCTTTCTTGAATCCAGCCACCCAGGTGAATGTGCTAATGCCACCTTAGGAATTAAGGAGCTTGTTCTTCTTGGAGAGATGCGAAGGTGTTGCAGCACTGTTCAGTTGTGCTAAATTTTTTTTGGCTGACCTCATCCTCTGAAACAGTTGAGTTGTGAAACTTTAAGAGGAACTTTTTTGCTTACCTTGTGCTTGTTGGTACCCACTGCACTCTTGTATTAGAAAGAGGGTGTATGGTGGTCCAGTGATTTCGGGGAGGCCTGGTGGTTTGACCTTGGTTGTAATGGTGCCACTAAAAGCTGTGGAAATAGGCATCGATGTGCTTGACATTAACTGATACAATTTCATTTTTCCTTCACAAAATATAGTATTATGATTATTTCTAAATGTATACCAATACTTTCTATTTCAGAATATAAATGTTTTACAGTGGGTTAGCTTCTTGATGAAACCTGTGTGGGAACATGATGACTTCAGGTGCTGGGATGGTAACAGAAGCCCTCTAATTGTGCTCTTGTCCACTCAGACCTCTGGGTTTCCAGACCTGCTCAGAGTTGTGTCCTATTTGATGAGGATGACTTAATCTTCAGCTGTGTCTGAGCTTCCATAAGTTCAAAGACGATAGAGTCAGCTTCAGATTTAAGCTCCACTTAGGGTTCAGGTGCCCAGGGAAGGAGAGGGTTTTGGCTACAGGAGATACGGTGGGAATGGAAGAGTTTTGCAATGTCTGTCTGTGACTTGGATTTGGGGTAGAGATTGAAGATCCCGACTGGAAAACTGCTTGGCATGAGTCATTTTCTGTCCTGTGTCCTTAGTTTGGGAAGTATGTGTGGGATGCTGAAGTGATGGTAGGAAAGTCAGAATAAAGAAATAGAAATTCTGTTTTTGCTGGAAATGTCTTTTGCACTTTGAATACAAAGAGGGATCAAAACTTAGGATAGAGGACATTTGAAGTCCCAGAAAGGTGTTCTGTTTGATGGGCAACTGGCTTTGTATAGACCAAGCTGAAGCAATGTGATCCTAGTTTTAAAGAAATGAAAGACAATACGGGGTTAAGTACTTAGTCTAGACCCGAAAATACATTCAGATGACAGTTTTAGTCTGAAGTGGTAGTGCTGGTCAGTGGACTTCAGCGGGGGATGAGTCAGAACACAGGAATCCTCACAAATACAACATGTACTTGGTGCTTAACATAGCCTCTTTTTGCCTGCCTGGGCTTAAGGCCTCTTTAAATTGTTAGAACCGTGTGTCTGTTAAATGTTAAAGTCCGGTCTCTCTTCTGCACTGCTTGCGGAGATGATAACTGATGGTCAGTACTTGGAGCTGTGATGCCAGGGATTCAGGCACTGGGGTACTGTTTTGAGGGATGCTCCGATGCAAGGAAAATAAGACAGACTATTTAAAGAAAATAAAATGTTCTTTAAACTGCATTTTGGGTCAGATTTTGGGCCAGCTAATTAAACGTTACATTGAAGGAATGCTTTGCCCTTCCCTGAATTTCCTGTGCTGCTCTTTTTTCTTTTTTTTTTTTCTTCCCTAAAGCAACTTTGGAGTTCACTGAGTAACATGTTGTCTTTGGATCTCAAGGGTGCCGTGCTGACAGTTTCCAGTTGAAAGAGTCGAGAGTGTGAATGGGGACCTTTGTGGAGGGAGACGTAGCAGCAGGAGGAGAGGGGAAGTCCAGATCCAGAGATAGGATGGCAGCGACAGCTTGGTGAAATGCAGAGGAGCTCCCGGGGATGCACCTGCCTTTGACATTCCTAAAGGCAGTGTGGTTTTGCAGATGCATGTGTAATACATGAAATCATGGCGCCTCTTGAATTATTTAAGCTGAGCAGCTCGGAGGAAGTTCCTAAAGCAGTTGTGGAAGGGCGTGATTATAATATATAGAAGACCTTTAATATTTACTATAGGAAAACCTTGCACTTGTTCTTCAAAATAAAGTCTGAGAAATAACTTGTTATTCCATTTTGTCTGCCCCAGGAATGGTGCCAGAGGTATCTGAGCAAAGTGACATAGGATTGATCTTTTACCAGAGTCAGCCTTCTGCCGTGAAGGAATTTAGTTTGCATTTTGCATATATGGAAAATCAGATGAGTGGGGCTCAGTGGGGGGTTGGGGTTGGTTTTTGTTTAAAAAAAATCCCACCCTGATTAACTTGATTGGCAAAGCTTGTGCTCCTTCTAAAAACACAACTGTCAAAGCTGTCCTGAAATATTTTTGACTTTGGTTTTTCAAACTACTTATAGGCATCTTAGAGGGCGTTGTTGGCATAGCTGTCACATCAACAGCTTTGCGCAGAACCTATTTAAAGGTCCAATAGGCAACTCTTTGTAAACGTGGGAAATTTAATACATCTAGTATTTTATGTGTAATAGTTATAGTTGCTGCTGGGGTTCTCTGGGCTGGTTTGGAGGAACTGCAAAATCTGCGAATGCTGGAGCCTTCCCATTTCTCAGGTGATCTGGTCTGTGCACCTCCTGTCCTTCACTTGTCTTGCCTAACCTCTGCACTCTGCCTGCCTTTGCTAAAAGGAAACCTTAATGACTGATCCACTGGGGAGTTCTATGGCAAAGGCCAAGTGTCAAAGTGTCTCGTGAGTGCTTCAGCTTTGAGACAAGTCAAGCCTGATTCCCCCCTGACCTCACACGTACACCTTTGCATACTCACCTCCCATGCTTACAAGTGCCAGGGGTTTCCTTTGCCATAGCTGGCTGTTCGTGGTTGGGTCTGGTTATCCACGGTTCTGTGTTCTGTTGTTTGTTCTTGGGGTGTTTTTGGTTTCCCAGACTGATTTTCAGAGGTGAGAAGCTGATGGTGGGCTCCACACAGTGTATGTACTGGCAAAGAAGTGTTTTGTCTTCAGGGAGGGGGCTGGCTTTTTGTGTGTGTGCTTGTTTGCTCATGTCTGTAATGACATTGCTGTGTGATAGTTTTCCCTAGAGCCCTGGACCGCTCAGTGCACAAAGGGATGGAGTTGAGAGGAGTTGGTGGCTGCTGGCCCCAAATTTTGGAGTGGCTGTGGGTTCCTGCTGCAAGACTCTTGTAGGAAGCTTGAGCGAGTGATAGAGTGATAAAATAGCATTCACAGAACCACAGAATGTCACGGGCTTGGTCAGAAGAGGCCAGTGGAGATCATCTAGTCCAACCCCCCTGCCAGAGCAGGATCTTCTAGATAAGGTCTCACAGGAATGCGTCCAGGCAGGTTTGAATGTCTCGGGCAATGGAGACTCCACAACCTCTCTGGGCTGCCTGTCCTAGGGCCCTGCCACCTTCACTGTGAAGAAGTTCTTCCTCATGTTCACATGGAACCTCCTGTGCTCCAGCTTGCACCCATTGCCCCTTCTCCTGTCATTGGACATCACTGAGAAGAGCCTGGCTCAGTCCTGCTGATCATCACTCTTTACATAGTTATGGACATTGATGGGGTCACCCCTCAGTTTCCTCCAGGCTAAGGAGACCCAGATCCCTCAGCCTGCCCTCACAAGGAAGATCATAGAATCATAGGGGTTGGAAGGGACCTTGAGCGATTATTGGGTCCAACCCCCCTGCCAAAGCAGGCTCCCTAGCTCATATTGCGTAGCTAGGCGTCCAGATGGGTCTTGAATATCTCCAG
>VZTU01020552.1:0-27218 GCA_013400835.1 Zapornia atra | reverse complement strand
ATCACCTCCTTCTACCTGCTGGCCACACTCCTCCTGATGCACCCCAGGATCCCATTGGCTCTCTTAGCCACCAAGGCACACTACTGGCTCGTGTCCAACCTGTGATCTACCAGGACCCCCAGGTCCTTCTCCACAGAGCTCTTTTCCAGATGATGTTCTACTCCCTTTGTGGCATCTTTGTGGCCCTGGGCTGGACTCTTCCAAGTAGTTCCCTGTCCTTGAACTGAGGAGCCCAGAACTGGGCCCAGTATTTCAGGTCCTGTCTCACCAGGGCAGAGCAGAGGGGAAGAAGGACCTCTCTCGACCTACTAACTGCCTCCCCCCTTCTAGTACACCCCAGGATGCCACTGGCCTTCTTGACCATGAGGTCACATTGCTGGTCATGGTCATCTTGCTGTCCCCAGTACCCCCAGGTCCCCTTCCCCTGTGCTCCCCTATGTTCAGCAGTTGTGTGCTTTGTCACCCTGAAGGCATCTGGCCCAAAGTTTTGCTCTCATCCTAGAGTATCCCTCTCTAACCTGCAAAAGGAACATGTCCCCTCTGAGCATGGTCGTTTGGTCTGTCTCTAAGCAAGCTGAGGGGACAGAACAAAAGCCTGGTTGCTGATTGCTTCCAGTTTTTCGTGATTTTGCAGTGAATTTGGAGCTCTGGGGAGCTGAGGGAGATTTTGCTCGTGGCTAAGCACAGCGGAGAGCGAGTATGGCAGTGGTTGTGCCATTTCCTCTGAGCTCTCAGCTCAACCTGAAGGGATTTCCCAATCCTGCTTGCCAGGACCTACAAAAGCATCAGAACTTGCCACAGATGTGCAGGACAACGCTGCCTTGTGTTTGGGTTGCAAGCAGAAGGCTTGTGGCAGCTGTTGGAGGTGGAAATCATTAGTTCTTAGAGGCCGTAGGAAATGGGTTTTGCAGAGCTTTGGTCAGGGCTGTTCATACGGGTGTTGGGCGAAGGCTTTGCTTTGAGAAACGTTGGCTTTGCTTTAATGTACATATGTGATCAGGCTGTGGCTGTAGAGCTTCGCCTGGTTTTGGCGACTGGTGTTTGAATTGTTGAGGTTGAGGATTACTTTCCACACTTACATGTTATGATGCTGTTTACTGACTGTTCTGCCAAAGCAGCAGCCTTTTGCTGAGAGTGTTTTGCAGGAGTACAGCCACTTAGTGTCATGAACAGAGAAAGGAAAGTGCTTTTTCCAGGGGTCGCGTTCATCCCCTGAACAACGTGCCTCATCCTTGAATTTGAGGAAGCATTTTCCCTCTGTCCCTCAAGCTTGCGCATCATTCTGTCCCAGGGGGGTATCAAAAGAGCTGGCTCTTAATTCAACTCATGGCTTGTTGAGCAGTTTATTCCCAAGTGGAAAAAAACTTACTCTGCAAATAAAGTTGGTTGAGCAGCTCTTCATGCAACCTCTTCTCTGAAAGCATGAGCCTGCCTTTGTGGAAGATGTCAAAGCTGAAATTAAAGCTCCTTGTAGCTGAGGGTGTATCTGCATGGCAGGCAGATATCTTGGAGCGGGACTTGGTGGGAGGGCTGCTGGCTGCTCCCTGTGCTGTAGTGGCAGTGATGGCAGAAGTGAAATGCCTTCCCTGCCTCATCGGGCATCCCAGATGGCTTTGGCCAGGGAGTTTTGAGTTCTTTCAGTGTTTTGAGGTTGTAAAAGGGACGCCTTCCCTGGCGCTGGCAAACTGTGTCGCAGTGCTGGTCATAAATGCTGCCTGCGGAGACGGGATGAGAGCTGGGATTGAGGAAGAGCCTTCTGCTCAGGGCTCTGTGCCTGCTGCACATGGGGAGAACAGTCCTGTTTGTTGGCCTCTTGATTGCGATCAGGCTTCAGTGGTGCAGCACCGAATTTCTTTTAAATTCCTTGTGAGTGCTGCTTGCTGGGGCTGTGGGGAGTGTGAGAACAGCCAGGGAGATTTAATTGTGGCTTCCCCATAAAGCACTTCAGAGCACTGAAACCAGGGAATCAGGGCTAGGACAGGCGCTCCCAAGGAATCGGTTGTTAACAGGTCCGACCTGTGTTCATGCAAGCGATCAGCAGTGCAAGCAGGGACTGCACCCCCAGCATGGCTCATCCTTGTATTCCTGTGTGTCTCAGATGGGTACAGCACTTCTGCTTTTAAAGCATCACGTTGTAATTGCAGTTGCTTGAGCACTGTAATTTATCAGCCACATATGTTCCGCAACACTCCCAGTTATGTGGCTGGAGCACCGGCTTTTGCAAACAAGTTCTAATTGCTGGTGTTGGACTGGGGAGTGTGGCGTAGTCCGTACACCTTCCAAAGAGCCTCTCTTGGCTGAGCAAGCGCTGCTCCGGATTCCTTTTTTCCAATTGAGCCTCTGAAGTGGAGGAGGCATGGACTATGTCCTCTGGCACAGTATGGTATTCCTGTGGTTTTCAGGAGGTCTTGGCAAATGGTGAGAATTGATGAGGGGGGGAAACGAGCCTTTTCCGCAGCCTGATGAGCTCTGTATACAGTTTTCTCTGGAGCATGTGGATGATGGAGCTTTTGATGGGCCTCGGGAGAAAAATTGGGACTGGACCCTGGGAAGAAGAATCACAGCCTGCAACAATTATGGGGGTTTTTTCCTAAATTTTTGAGGTGGAACCAATGCTTCCGCTTATGGGACTTGCGTGGCGTTCAACTAATTCAGCCCAGGATACCTGATGCTTTTCTGACTGATCTGTATTTCCAAGAGCTCCTGGGAGGCTTCCTTCATGCAATGTGTTCCTTATAGCACTGAGAATTATTTGACTATAAAAGCAGCCAGGGAGGAAGGAGCCAATCCTCCCGATACTTACAGTTGTAGGGCTGTTGTCGTAGCATAAGCTGCGCCAATTTACATGGATGTAACTTCTTCAAGTAGTCAGGGTCTGAAAGTCGACAGAACAATGCTGTGCGCGGAGACGAAGCTTCTCCTTGTCGTAACTCTTTGTGTATTACCGAAGTGCCAAATGAATTAGGAGCTTTAAAAGTTTTACATTTACGTGCTTTTGGCATTGTTTCTTTGGAACGAACACATCCCCATAGTGCAGCTTTGGAAAGGAAATGGTGCCTGAACGGGTAGTCCCAGACTAGTTTCTTCTAATTTCACTTGCAATTGAGTGATGGAGAGGGAGAGACAGATGCTGCAGCTGCGTGATTACAGAAGATGCAGCTGTTAACACACTTGCTTATTTTCATGCTAATGAGGCATCAACTCTCTTCTGATTTTGCTCTTTGGGTAGTGGTTTTATTCTACCAGGAAACTGGAGTGGTGTGGCTTTCTCTTTTGTTTTTCTTCTTTATCCTGATGCAGTTTGGGTTTGACAGCTGTCAAGACGGTTTTTCAGAACTAGTCCAGCTTGAGGAAGGAGGCAGCAGTTCCAGCTAGCTCTGTGATGCTCGGTGGGCTCTGGATGCAGCTGGTTGGGCAAAGCTGCTTTGTTGAACTTGCTTCATTTTTGATAGTTAGACCTAAAAGTTTTCTCATCGGTAATCTGGTTTCTCAGCTGCAAGGAGTAAATGGGCGATTCTGGTTTAAGTATCTTTGCTTTCGGTTCTTTGGATTATCCTGTGATTTCTTGAAGGCTTCTGGGTGCATCTGGTTTTTCTTCACTTTGTGAAGTGATGCAGAGGTGGAAGGAGGGTGAAGAGCCCGACACTCTCCCTTCCCAGCTAAAATGAGTGCAGTACTTGCTGTATGTAAACTTGGCACAGCTCTGACTTCCAGGCACGATACCCTTGACTGTCAGATGGCTTAGTTTTGAGTAGCATTCCAAAACTCGGTGTCTATGCCCTGCTGAGGGAAGAAGACGGATTGCTAGATCACAGGTAAGCCACTTGTCTGAGCCACTCTCTGCTTTTTGTGGAGAAGTGAATGGAATGGGTGGGAGCATCCCCACAGCGCAGTCCATGCATTGCAGGCACCTTTGTAGGCACAGAAAGGCTCCTCAGTACTCTAGCATGCTAAAGATGACTCTTGTTCCCTAGGGCCATCTCATAAGGCTTTGTGGTGCCTGTTGTGGGATTCGTGCTTGCCAGGTGGCTGGATTACAGGTTTTGTAAGCTTTTTGTGGCACCTCTCCAAAACTGGCAGTGGCATCAGTAGAGCAGTCCTGTAGCCAGCCCTCCTTAGCATGAGGCTCGGGGTGGCCCTTTCTGCACCCATGTTTGACAAATCATGGAGAACAGAAGAACCAGATTAAATTCTCCAGGCTGAGTGACTTCTGTGGAGAGGCAAGAAAGTTTCTCCAAAAGAGATGCCGAGGAACCTGTCGAAATGTTGCATTTGAGTTCTGTGGGATAAGGAGCCAAATATTGGCATCTCCCCCCATACATCGGTCACAATGGTGATGGTTTGCGTATGGCTCTGGAGCGGCATGATTTTTTACAGATGTTAACTCGGTCATTCCCACCTCCCTTGAAGTATTATGTCAGAAAAAAGACTTGGGTGATAAACACTCCAGCTTCTACCAACCGCTCTGCGGGTCGTGGTGGTTTTATCATGGGGATATCATGGGGAAGTTCCCTGTGTAGAAACTGAACCTTTCTAACCATGCTTTGCAACCATGTGGCTCAAAATGGGTTCATTTCTGCTGACATCAGTGAGCCGGCATAGGGCACGTGCCATTCAGTTGTGCATTTGAAGGCATAGTTCCCCTGATTGCAGACAAGAGGTGTTAGTGACTTTCGGTCCCCAAGCTGAGTAGGTCTGGGGGAAACTTGGCTGATCACTTGGGAGTTGGGCTGGGGTTTGTGATGACTTTTTAATTAAACCCAAAGAATCCACCATGTGGTCCCATGTTTCTGCTGTAAAGTTGGGTTTCAGTGGGTTTGCAGCCATGGGGAAGCAATGCTGCACGGCGCTGGTCCATTCCTTGCTGGCACTTAAAGAATTTGCTTGACTGCGATACCAAAACGCAAAGGGTTGGCCTTCCCACAAATGTCCAGATATCATCTGTAGCCGAGTGCTTTGTAGTATTAGCACAGCTGACCTCTGTGTGTGGGGAAGAGAACACAGAAACCAGATGCCACAGAGATCTCTGCAGATAGACCGTCCTCTTATTACGAGATAATAACTAACCCCCCCGATGCCTTGATTACTCCTGCGCCCAGGAACTTGTGTCAGAGGACTTATGCATCAAGAGCCCTAAAATGGATTGTGCTGAGTGTTGGTGCTCCTCCCGCATTAATGCAGCTTTGACTCGGTATTGTTGTTGTCATCCCAGCAAGTTCGGAGTGTTTCTCTTGAAGTTCCTGGTTGCAGCCTGTCAGTGATGAGAGCTGGGCTGGAGCATTAGCTGTGAATACGTTACAGCACGGCAAGATGCTGCTACCTGTTCTGCTCCAGAAGATGGGGTCTACCTTGGACTTCAGAGAGGGAGGTGGATTTTTTGCAGTTCTAGGAAACGTATGAATTAAAGTGGAACTAAAACCAATTTATTTTAAAAAATCTGTTTCCATTTTGAGTGCTGGTATTTAAGTGTTCCTGTGCTTGGGTTCTAGAAAAGATATTTTATTTAAGGTGGTGTTTGTCTTGGCATCCCTTACAGAGTCAACCAGGGTAGAAGGTCGCTGTGCTGTTACTGACTCTGCTTCCCTGTTGGGAAAATCCCCTTCAATCCCTAACAGCTGTCTTCTAGCTTGAGAGCCAATGCATCATGAACAGAGCCACATCTGGCACCCGATTTTTGATAGATCCTTCAACTCACTTGGACACTACCAAGCTCTAAAGCCCCAGCAAGCGAAGGGTGTATGGAGAGTGGCTGCAGGGTCAGGCTGCTGCTTGCAAAACCTCCAGGAGAAAGAGGGGCTGCTGCTGGCTTTGAGGAAAGCCACAGCTGGTTGTTCTGGGGTTAGTCCCTCTGCCACAGGCTCAGGCTCTCCAGCGGGACAATAGAAAATAGGATGAGAGTTGTATGGAAACTACTAGTCTGTTTAGCAGGGAAAAGTCCCCCCTGTCCTCCTCCAGGGTGGGATTCTGTAGGATACCAGGTCTGCTGCTGCCAACCCTGCCTTGCCTGACTTACAGTTGTCCTGTGAGCTGCAGAGGTTGGATGTGGTCAGTTCAGCCTCTTGTGCAAGAGCAGTTCCAGTTCTGCAGGAAACCATCTGTCTGACATGATAACCATCTTTCTCCTAACTTCCAGAACTTTTTTCCTATCAGAAATGTGCATAAACGGATGTATTGTGGATGTATATAAATGCTTACTCCCTGCAGAGCACTCCCGCTCGGGCATCAGCCCTGGGGATACCCTGTGTGTTGTGGGGTGCAAGAGGACCGTGACCCCAGAACATGTCGGGAAGAGTCTGATGGCCAGAAGAGCATTGTGCAAAGCACAGTGGCTTTCAATTCCTTAGTTTCTTTTAGTTAATGCATATATAAGCGAATCAATTAAAACACATTTGGCTTATTTCAAATAGATAATCTAATTATCAGCTTGGTTAAACCATATCAAATAAACAGTTCTTGTCATTCATTAACTTTGGTACACCACTGCAAAAGCAGTAGTAGCTTTAGTTAAGAGCCTCAGAAGTGGCAGACCAGTGTCGGTTGGTGTCAGTTGAGGAGTGCTCCAGCACATCCCTGACTGCAGGGAGGATTGAACTGCTCCTGGGTTGATGTTAATACGAAAACGAACCCTTTGGTGCCCATAGAGGGTCTCTGCCTATATATTAAATACCATAGCATGCAAGCGATGGTCCTCTCTGGCTGTTTCCAGTGCTCAGTTGCAGGCTTTGTCAAATCTAATCCAGCATCACTCAATTAGGCTGACCTTTTTTAATGTTTGTAGGTCAGTATCACCTCCCTGTAACCTTAGCATGAGACCTACAGCCGCTAGTGTGAACGTGGGCTCCTTCAGACTGCAAAACTGCTTAACTCCTCCGGTGCCTGGCATGAGCCTGTGCTGCAGGTTGCTTGCTGGAGTTGAAAGGCCAGAGTATGGAGACGCTGTAACCCTTCTGCTCAAAGTTGAACAGGAAAACCAGCAGTGGGGTTTAGCTTGCTGGATAACCCAGGAAGCTAATGCATGGCTGAAGGAGCTCTCGTGATGGCACAGTTTCCTCTCGTAACACTTGCTCGCGAAATACATAAAGGTTGGTGAGCAGTCAGGTGCTACTCGTGGTTGGGAAGTGCGGGATGCTCGTGGCGTGACCATGGGTAAGTAACTAGCCTTCACCACTGATGCTTTGGGAAAAAGCAGTTGGCAGTCATTTACCTTTCTTCCAGGTTGGATGTTTCCTCCCCGTCTTTCCACAGAGACCTCTTGTGATGTATCACGTGGAGGGAGCCGTCCCCCTGCACCAATGCTGGCACAACTCTCGCGGTCACAACCAAAGCTCCCTCTATCATGTTCTACCCAGATGTGCTACAGCTGCCCACTCTGCCAGCAGCTTCCTTAGGGTGCTGGGTGCCGGTTTGCCCGGCCCTGCCTTCAGCAAGGCTGTTCTGTTCCAGCAGCAGATCCTTATCTCTGGTTTATACACCAGTAACTTGTGTTGGTTTTGAACAGTGACTTGCATGATGTCTAGATGGAAAGTCAGGAATCATCTACAGATGACTAACGATTCTTTCCTCCCATAAATGTATTTTTAGGGCCTTTCTGCTGAGTGGGATGGTTTGGTTGTTTAATGTCCTCAGCGTTTATGAAAGGTAAATAGGGAAGGATGACAGCAGCGGGCAGCCAGGTTCTAACCTGCATCGGGATTTGCATGTGTTTAATTTATTAACACTGGCAGATCTCTGCTTAGCTAACCAAGTTTGCTTTTCACACGAGTAGGTGGACTTTATGTTTTTCTTGTGTCTGATTGTTTCGGAAAACAACAGGGAAGCAGCTGGCCTGTGTCGACATGCAGGCAGTCAGATGCCTGGGGTTTGTTTCTGCTGCATGCCCTGGACCAGCATTTGGAATGGCTTTAGATTCGATGAGAATTCCTAATGTGTTTGAAACAGCGTCGTGTAACAGAGGCCGTGCTTGGATGGGGAGCTGGGTGAGGCAGCTTTCTGGCTGTACCCTGGTTTTCCCAGCTGCTGTGGCATTCGCTGGCACTGCCTTGCTTCTAATTACTATCGTGTTCTGTGGCTTAATATCAAACCCCATCTCACTGCATCCTGTCTCTTAATTGGCTTAACTGGCCATCACCCAAAAAGACTCTACTGTGTATAGAAACAAGCTTCCCCAAATATTTCCTAATTGGCAGTTGGTGCTTTGTGAGGAGATGGATCCCTCTCAGTGATATTAATAGATGTTTTCTTCTGTTTGTTCCCAGGATTGGACATTGATCCTATGACGCATACCCGGAAGAAACAACTTTTCCTTCTGAAACATCCAGCTGGTTCTGCTGGCCAGGCTTCATCATCAACAGGCAGCAGGAGGATGGACAAGACCAAGGCAGAGTGTGGTGAGCAGAGGGATAGAGATGCCACTGAGGCTACAAACTGTCAGAGCGGGTTTGTAGGGATGAACAAAAGCAAGAATCTGAATGAAGTGAGAAAGACATACCCTCTTCGGAGACGTCTGCACCCCTCAGTGAACAAAAAGACCTGCAAAGTGCTCCTCACCAGGCTGGAGGATGTGGCTGAATCCCTGTCAAAACAGACGCAGAGCTGTAAAAAAAAGGACCTTCGCAGTTGGGTGGAGGGTTGGGGAGCTGCTTTGTTCTCTGAGCAAAAGCCTAGGGGAGCAGGGAAGAGTGAATCACCTGGGGAAAAGTGCACTGGAACTTCTTCAGGGACAGAGCAAGACCTTGATGCTGCTCCTTCAGAGCCCAGGAAACGCAGGCTGGCCTCGCTGAACGCAGAGGCAGTGAACAATCTGCTTTTTGAACGGGATGATGGCTTGCTATCCGGCAGGCGTATTCGGAGAGACTCCATTAAAGCTGGTGGAGACTGTACCGTTAAGAGCTTGCATTGCAAAGCTGGTGACAACTGGCCTGCGTTGGAAAAAACAGTGGTGAAAACGGGTAAAGGAAAAAACCGACATGAGCCCAGTCAGAAATGTAATAGCTGTGACCATTCGCTAGATGAGGTCTTTGATGATGGGACAAAGAGGGAGGACAGTGCCATCTCCTATCATCCCACCCCAAAGAGGCTGGCCAGCCTGAATGCTGTGGCCTTTCTGAAGCTGACCCATGAGAAGGACCAACCCCTGAAGCAGAGGAGTAAATCGGATGGAGAGGGCAAGTCTGAGAACCACTGTTCGAAATCTACGCTCAAGTGGGCCAAAGCCGGTAAGAAGAATTGTGTCAAATCCAAGAAAGAAGTGGCTACCTTGAAAACAGAAGGTCAGCATGGCTGGCAAGGACTTCCTCTAGGTGCTTTTGGGAAGGGAGAGCAGTGGGACTCCTCCCGGCTCTACAGGACAGCAGAACCCATTCCTTATGAGTCGCTGTCTGGCTCCTACGCTAGCACAGAAGGTTTCTGCCACAGACTGCCTTTGCTTATGGGTGGGCAAGCTTCCATGAAGCCGGAGTATGGAAGACCCGGAGAGAAATCCCCGACACCCAAACAGGAATTCCATCAGCCTTCCTTTCCCGTGCAGCAGTTCCCTCCCTTGCCCGTGCCCGGAAATCACACGGATTGTGGATGTCTTTACGAGTCCTCGGATCTGACTCCGTTGAACAGGTTTTACGTTTATTATGGCCAAAGTGGGTACAATGGCTACTCTCACTGCTCCATTTACCCCAAGGACGAGCTTTCCCAATCTGCTACCTGTGAGGGGCTCTTGGTATCGCCCGATTCCTTGCCATCAGGTGCTCGTTTCCCGCCGCTCCACTGGTGTGACTCCCCCTACTGTTGTGGAGAAGGAACGACGATCAATACTTACAGCGTCTGTAGCATCATGCGCGTGCCAGAGGGCAGGATTAGCAGCGTGCATGCAGGACGGAACAGCTACCCCTACAAAATGCCTTTTGCAGCAGGTAAGGTGTGAAGTGCAAGCAAATCTCGTTCAGCGTTCCTAGAAGAGAGCCAGTTCGGCACCGAGGCTAAAGAAGGTGTCTCCTTGCCAGGAGGCAGGCTCCCTCTGCACATGGTGCAGCTTGGCTTTGGCAGCCCAATTGTAGCTCAAAGAATCTGCATTTCACCTCCCCTTCCACTGGTTTTAGCCCTGAGGGGTTTTCCCCACTGAAAGCTCTTGTTGGTGTCGAAAGCGTGGAATTGGTGAAAGGATTTGGGCAGTGAGAAAGGTGACTTAGGACTTGTCATGCTGTAGCTAACCACTTAGCTTTGATCTGTGTAAAGCAAGCAGGTTTTAGTTCCTCCATGCTCTGTGAGGCTTCTTGCTGTCCCACCACACCTCGCTGGGCAGAGGTCTCGAGCACATTGGGCTGAATTCCTTCTCTATTCCCAGAAGCTCACTCACAGGACCAAAGCATCCTTGCAGAGCAGAGTGGTGTGAAGAAGCGGGCATTGCCTTGGTTGCAGGGCTCTCACTTGTGCAAGGCGTATGAGGGGGTGCAGTCTTTTCAGGTTTTATAGAGTGGATTGGGGCCAGGGGGCTCTGTAGCGCTTCTGTTCGAGTTTGGACAGATGCTTGAATTTCACTGTGGTGATAAAAGTGCCGGGTATGCTGTCAGCTTGGTGAGCAGTGATCCCATCTTTCCCCTGAATGTCTGGAAATAAGAACATGCGGCGGTGTAAGAGGTAATGTTGATATTTGCCTGGCGCTCTCCCACCTGTGTTACAGGCTTTGTTCTTCGGTGTGCTTTATCTCGGGGCTTTACCTTTGCTGTTGAAAAATACTGTCTGAAACATTTAAAACTGGATCATTGCGGGGGCTTATCAGACACCGGGACCCTGTACAAAAGCTGCAGTGCTAGCCAGCACTGTGCTCCGAATGGTGTGGTCTAGAGCCCCAACTGCAGATGTTGGGAGGGTATGTGTCTGGCTGCCAGTCATCTGTGTGCTCGAGTCAAAAAGAGCCATGGCTTAGCCACTTGGAGCAGTTTTTCAGGTAGGTGGCTGAAGTTTTGGTTCAGTGCTGGGTTTGAGGGAGACTTTGCCTTACCTTGTAGGAAGCTGCTGAATCTCAGAGCATTCAGTCGAAGTGTAACTGCTGTTTTCCCTAAATATCCGTGCTGTTGTGGTGCTGCTTCCTACAGTAGCATCCAGACAGTCTTCGTGGGTGGCTTCGGTACTCTTTCAAGTTGAATGTTTGCAAGACAACTCGCTTGGCAATGTGTTCTTGTCTGGCAGTTGTCTGTGGAGTGCCACAAAGTCACGGCAGTCTGGTGTGTTCCTGAAACTCTGCTTGCCGGTGCCGCTGGCTTGGTGCAGCCAGAAGGATGCCGGGTGTGCAAACGGTATTTTTCGGAGTTCAGCTGTCCCTGCAAACTCAGTGGCTTCGTGCAACACTGGCAGGGACAGGAATGATTCCGGGGACGTGGATTTACTGGCAGTGTGTCACCTTACTGCTCAGGTCCCTCTCAGGACAGGGTTGGAAGTGGCAAGAGTATTTCTTGTTCTCGCACATCTTGGATGCGTAGTGCTCTGGGTTAAAGCTGTCAGTGTGAATGCTTCACCAACTCCCATCTCCTTCCTGTGAGCCGCTTTGATTTAAAAGCCTACAATATTGGAATAATTTAGACTTTGTTTTACAGATTGAAGCATGCAAGGAGACTATCGGGCTTAGGGACTCGGGTTTAGGATTTGATTTCTATTTAAGTGTGCACCTCTGAAATTGCATCTTCCCCAGAGGGCGGTATTTTACCAAATTAAAGGAGCTTCAGCTGGAAGCAGCAGGCTCCCATCCGAGAGCATGGGTATGAGGGGATCCAGCTGGATGTGTCGCTTGCCTTGTGTTTTATCTGCTGTACTTGGTGTTTGGGGGACACTGGTGTGGAAATACAGGTGTGTGCTTGGTGTAACTCAAGGGATCGGGCTGTGACGTCAGGCGGAAGCGTGATCTGCCCTGCATAAGGGAGAGGCATCGTTTTCCCTGTCCCACAGATGGCTTGCAAGCATGCAACAGGGTGGGAGCAGATGGGCTACGAGAGATGCTTTAGCACCCACAGACTGGAGCTTGCGCACCCAAGGGGGCAGTCCCAGGGTTGCCAGCAAGGGCAGGTCTGTGGTGTTGTCCTGAAATTTAGTGGATGCTTTTTTGAGCTTCCTCCTGTTTTACTCCAAGCTTGAAAATTGCTGGTGTAAGCAAAATACTTCCGAGGCCATGCACCACTGAGTCCCGCGTCTGCCAAGGCCGGGCAGGGTCTCTGAACTCACATCCCAATGTCTTAGCTTGCTGGGGGAGTTGCTGTGGTTTGCTGCTCAGGAAAGCCCATGACGGTCTGTAGCAGCCCTTGTGCTGGCGGTTCAGCAGCAGCTTCATCGCATCTCTCTTGGGGAAGGTTAAGTGGGAGAGAGGAGGCAGTGATTTCCTGGTACTGTTAGGGGATCTCAGCAGTTATGCAGCTGGAACTGGGTGACTTCAGATGTTTTCTCTCTTTCAGAGTGTTTCTTTGCAGCTCTGCAGTCCCACAGATCTGCTGGGGCATGCAGCAGCCTGGAGGCATCTCCCAGATGTTGCCTGAAGCTGTCACCCCAAAAAGCCCACTTTCTGACTTAGGGAATAGGGGTGCAGAGTGTGTGTGTGTACGTATATATGGGGGCAGTTTTGGTTGCCACAGGGCAAGAGTTCTTGGAGAGTGCCCAGAGGAGGGCAGTGAGGATGGGGAAGGCTCTGGAGGGGAAGGCTTACGAGGAGAGGCTGAAGGCCCTGGGGTGGTTCAACCTGGAGAAGAGGAGGCTGAGGGGAGAACTCGGTGGGCTGTGGCTTCCTGCTGAGCGGAGCGAAGGGGCAGCACTGATCTCTCTCCTCTCTTTGGGGACCAGGGATAGACCCCGAGGGAACGGTGTGAAGCTGCACCAGGGGAGGTTTAGGCTGGGTGTCAGGAAGAAGCTCTGTGCTCAGAGGGGGGTTGGACGCTGGCACAGGCTCCCCAGGAAAGGGGTTACAGCGCTGAGCTGGGCTGAGGCCAAGAAGTGCCTGGACGATGCCCTCAGTGCCATGCTTTGACTGGGCTGGGCTGTGTGGAGCTGGGCGTTGGACTCCATGATCCTTACAGGTCCCTCCCAGCTCAGGAGTCTGTGATTCTCTGGGAGTTTGTTTCCTGCTGATGGTACATCATTCAAATCCCTCTTGCCTTTGTCAGGCGTGTTGGCCAGGGCTGAAGGGCTTGGTCTGTGACTCCTGAGCGCTGCAAGATGTTCTGGGATGCTTTAGGGGCACAGCGTTGGCCAGTTTACTAACCCATCGTGGTTAATGCAGCTGCTCTAGGGACACAGTTTTGCTGGAGGCAGTGCCGTGGAGCATCTTGCATGCTGTTGTTCCATGTAGTTGCCTATTTCTGGAGTTAATTTGGAGAATCTTCTCAGTTTTTCCTGATTAGTAGAATTTGGCTTTTTGAAAGAAGCTGACTGCTTCTGCTAGCATGGTTTAATCCTTCCCATCGTTTTGATAAGCCTTTTATTTCTTTTATCCATATTGAGAGGCTGGAGCTGCTTTGGACACTGGCCAGGCCTTATGTGTATTAGGTGCCGGTATTACTTCAGGGGATTTCGGATGGGTTTGCTGTGGTGCAGTGTCATCGGCTGCAAGTATCAGAGCATCACAGGCTTACAGATATCTTTGCTGTTAGAATGGAGTGACGGTGCAAAACGAGTTACAATGTGAGGGGTCTTTACTGCTCTAATGCAATAAAGGGAATTTGGGGAGAAAGTCGTGGTAGTTTGGGATTGTCTTGATGGTGTAGTAATCTTGTATTTCAAATGAGATACATGCTTCTCTTCTCTCCTTCTGTTAGAAGGCTGCAAGTCTCTGGACCAGCTGAACCTCACAATCCCTGTGGCAGGGCACCCGGCATCGCCTGCCCACCCGCTCTCAGGATGTCCTGTACCCAGCGTGCCACCGGCTGCAGAACCTGTTCCTCACCTGCAGACCCCCAACTCTGACCCTCAGACCATGGCCCGTGAATGTCCACAGAGCTCAAAGCCTCCCAGCGGCTCCAAGTCCGGTCTCAGAAATACTACGGGTTGCCTCCACGCCTCCGACAGCAAAGCAGCGGGAGGGCATTCCCATCCAAAGCAGCAACGCATTAGCAGGCGGAGAGCCACCAACGGCTGGATCCCTGTCGGCACAGCCTGCGAGAAGGCAGTCTACGTTGTGGTAGGTGTCTGTGGAGTGAGGATGTTCATGCGGGTGTGGCCATACCCCTTTGGGCATCTTCAGAGGACTGAGATCATGATGGTTGGAGAGCATTTAGGGTCTTGGTGATGCTGGAGGTGGTCACTAGATGCCATCTAGGACCTCTTGGACAAGCAGGTAATGCCTTTTGGCTGGGCTTTTGAGGCCAAGCTGCTGTTGGCTTTGTTTTGTCTTGTGCACCTTGACATTACCTTGCACAGGTAAGGAAAACCTGCTGCTCCTGTGCTAGCATCAGCTGGAACGCCACGATGATGAATGCTTCTGGCTTTGGAGTTTGCAAGGGTGGCACCTGCTGCACCCAGGAGTTGATCCTACAGAGAGATCGTCTTCCCGCTGAGTTAGGGCAAACCTGTTGGAGAAAATGAGGGAGGTTGAGTCCTATTGTTAAGGAGTGGCTGTCTGAAGGTGTCTCTTGTAAAGTGGTTCTTCTCACTGACAGGTCTGTAGCCCAGCCAGGATCTCACAGGAAGCACAGAGGACTTGAGGCAGTATCCTGGCTCCCACGTGGAATCTTCCTAGCAGCCAGTATCCCCCTTATTACCAAGCGGCAAGGCCACGCAGTCCTTCAAGGATTGCTTGTCTGTACTTTCCCATTTGTTGTGTTTGGGGGCAGAGGCTGGCTCCTGCAAGATGGGAGATTTCCTGCCAGGAAACTTAATTAACTGCACTGAAGTCCACTTCAATTGAGAGAGGAGGCAATATCCTTCACATTATTAAAACATAAGAGCTGTGGACTTTGAATTCTGGACCCACATTCTGTCTGGGAAGGTGGGACAAGGTGTTGGACTGCGTGCAGTAAATGTCAGCAGCAATGGTGGTCCCAGCTGATTCATCCGCATCACTGCTTGCTGCAGTGGCGTAACCTTGAGCTGCTGAGAGCGTCATCCAGGACAGGTTTTGTAGCTCCAGCTCTTGGGGCTGTGTCCAGGTACCAAGGGCTTTGTGAGGATGATGCCGGGAAAAGCAGGAGACGAGCCTCTTGTATCTGCCACTTGGGCTTTGACACTTTGAAAGGAGCAGCATGCCGTTAATCTCCTTAAGTCCTTAAGTCTCTGCCTGGGTTATCTGGCAGGAGGTTAAACCCATCCTGCTTAGGCACTCTGAAACAAGTTTTCAGAGCAAAAATAAACCACAATAACCCCCCCACTCATAGTCCAAAAAGTGATCATTTTATAGAGTTAGAGGGCACAGAGGAAGCAGGTGGCTTTATGTCATGGCTTCCCTGCCCTGTTCATCTGAAATACTCTGTGGTTCAGTTGTTTCCTTACAATGTTTTGTGCTGGAGAAACACATAATGTTCAAACTGTGCTGTGTTTTCTGGACGCGAAGGAGCTGCACGCCTATGGGTAGGGTGATTTTTATGAAGCTGTGGGGTTTATGAAGTTCAGGATCCAAGGAGAATTCTTTTTCAATTGGAAATAAGGGTATTAATTTCAGAAACACAAGCTTTTGTGAGATTTGCTGTCCAGCTGGTGAGCTGGTTCTTACTGCCAGCACCACATAGAAGTAGTTGTGTCTTCCTCTGTTTGAAAACGATGGCTGCATGTGATCTGTGAGTGCTTAGAGATGCTGTTCCTCGGTGAACTTCCTTTACCTGTGAACACACTCCCCATAGAAAAGTAACTTGTTTGACCTGATCTTTGCAGTTAGAAACTGCAGATGCCATGAGTGCTTTTGGCTGTATGGCATCTCTTGAAGCGGAAACACTGTGCTCTAGGTAGTTTTAGGCAAGTTTACAGACTGCAGCAGGACTGGAGTCATCTTGGGTTTGGGTAACCAAAGCTAATCCTTTGCCTGCATGCTCAGGTTGCTGTGTTTTTTGTGTGTTATAACAGAATGAACCGGAGCCGGCTGTTCGCAAGAGCTATCAGGCTGTGGAGAGAGATGGGGAGATTATCCGGGTACGAGATACTGTCCTCTTGAAATCAGGACCCCGGAAGAAATCTATGCCCTACGTTGCAAAGATATCAGCTCTGTGGGAAGACCCCAAAACAGGTACCGTGCCAAAAGAGTGTGTCTGGCCTCTGTGCTTAACAGATGAGTGTGAGCTGGAACTGGGGAAGTGATGGATCTCAGGAGAGCTGCAGGCTTGTCAGGGTACTCTGCTGCTGCCAGACTGGGTGATGAAGAGGAAGAGATTAACTCCAGGGCTTTCATTCAGATGCTTCCAGGAACTGAAGTGCTCTTTAATCACTAGCCTGGGACTGGTAATCAAAATCTTCCTGGTCCTGAACACAGATAATATCTGCCAAGTGCCCATCTTAGCAACGATTGCCTTTATTATTTCACTGCAACAGACATCTCAGGAGCTGCTGTTTATTTGGATGCTCTATCCAACATCTGGGCTTGGGAGTTGGTGTGGAGCACGGGCTTGTGTGTGGAAGCTCTTGATGGGACCCTTTGCTCTGTGGGTACCTGAGCACTGCCCAGAGAGGCTGGGGAGTCTCCTTCCCCCGGGACATCCCAAACGTGATCCTGAATCCATCCTGTGCATCCTGCTCGAGGCAACCTTGCTTTAGCAGGGGCTTGGACGGGGTGATCCCCAGAGGTCCATCTAACCCCTGCCCTTCTGGGAATCTGTGACCTGAGTAGAGGCAGGGTCCCATGTCTGACCAGTGATACCCGAGCTGAGGGAGCTGTGCCAGACATTCTAAAGTACAGGTCTTGCTTAAAAGAACAAAAATTTACGTGTAAAAAGTGAGCATCATGTGGTGATGCCCATCTTGTCCATGTCGTCCTGCGACAGCGCTTCTGCTGATAACTGGGGACTTAATGCTTAGCATGAGTATATTCCCCAACTTGCTGACTGAATGGTGGCTTCCCACAGGCAGAAACATTTGATGTTTATGTTTCGATTTATGTTGTGCCTACCTGACCCCCTTGTGCCTCTGCGACACAAGTAGAGGGAGGTGAAGGTATAACAGGATAGCAGCGTGACTGACTCCGCGCAGCTTCTTGCTGTGACAAAAGGACACTTCCTTCAGCATGAAATATTTATGGCGGCACAGCTGCCTCTACGTGAGCGCTATGGAAATGGAAGGAGTGAAGCAGGAAAGGGGAGCTGGATGGTAGTGGGAAAATGCTGCGAGAAAACTTGACGTGTTTTAATCGACCTTCTTACAGGGGAGCTGATGATGAGCCTCCTGTGGTATTACAGACCCGAGCACACTCAGGGAGGCCGCAATCCCAGTATGCACCAGGTGAGCCATCCGAACGCAGGGCGAGGGGGTCCTGGCATGTCTGCATTCTGTGGGAGGAGGGGATTAGCCCGAGGAGTTCCCCACGTGCCTGGATGGCCTCGAACTCTGGAGCTGAGCTGCTGGTTTGAGTCTCTTGGCTGTGGTGCAGCTGGTGCCAGATGTGTTGCGTGGCAGTGTCTGATCCCCGGGGCTTTCTCCACATTTACTGCCATGTGTGGAAACTCTGGGCTGGAACAGAACAGAAGCTGCTGCTTCTTTACGTGGCCTCCTCTGTTAAGTTTTAACATTCCTCCCTTTAACCTGAGAAAATCCCACATGTTAACCGAAGGGGGGCGTTGAGTGGTGCCTTGGGGTAATGGTGGGGGAGTTTATACCGAATCAAGGTGGGAAACTTTCCCAAAAAGGGTATTCTGATTTGCCCAGACACATGCAAAAGCTCCTGCTGCAGTTCCACAGGACCTAAATCCCTTCCTCTGCTGCTTAAACTCCCGAAACTGTTTTGTGGGGGCATCATCCTTCCCCCATATAGATTCATGAGGAGGATAAACAACTGATTCCAGGGTGTTGGGCCAGTATAAGAAGAGTTTGCTTTTCAAGAGGAGAACCATGTGAATCATTATGACTTTGTGCTTTGCTCTGCTTCCCATGGGCTTGCATTGGGTGACAGAACAAGCTGGTGTCAGACTAGGAATGGAGAGCTTCCTGCTGGTTTCAACCCAGCAAAATGCTTGGTGCCTTTTTCCTTCCCCCTGTGCCCTCGCATGTCTTTTAAAGTGTGTTGGGGGCAGCCGTGGGGGTCGTACCTGACTCATGAGGCGCAGATGAGCTTCTAACCCGGAAGGTGGTGCCTGTGGTGCCTTACAGTTCCTGTCCCGTGAAGGAGGCGAGACGGTCTCTGGTTGCAGGTTGGTGGAGAGCATGCACAGCATCCTGGCCAAGAGGAACCAAGCCAGGTTTTTTGCACACCTGCTTAATTACACCAGACCTCAAACTGGGAGAGCACTGTTTGGGCTGAGCACTGGGCTGCGCTTGCCAAAGATGGCTCAGGTAGTTCTGATGGAAGGAGCAGACCAAAACCCCAAGGTACACAAGCGAGGTGCAGTGTTCGCAGTTTCTCTGACGAAGCATGTCCCCCAACGGTGACCTCTGGGGAGTCTGTCCTTCCAGCTTCCTTCCTTGGGGCTGTGAGCAGAGACACAGCCTGTAGGTAACACTTCTGGACTCGTGCAGAGCATCTTTATTTCCAGCGATCATCTTTGCTGATCTAACCACACCTGAAATCCGTTCAAATGGCTCTGCCTGGGTTGCCCCATAGCTTACCGATCCTGCTGCTGCAGAGCCAAGGTTCCTAAATTACCCTGGGGAAAAAAGGCTGTTGCTACTTCTCTTGCTAAACCAGCCTTTGTCATGGGATTGGCATGGGGAAAGGGATGGAAAAGAAGGGATTCCTTTACCTTTTGATACAGAGATGGATTGGAAAGACTGGTCGCCTGTTGAGGGGTCATAGTAAAGGCAGCAAAGTGCTGTTCAACCTCTGTGTCAGTTCTTAGCTGCACAAATGAACCAGAAGGGATCCAGCACAAGAAAGGGAAAATGAATGAAGGACATCACTGGGAGCCGGGACGAATGTGTGGGTGGGGAGCGCCCTGACCTCCTGCCTGCAGGAGCATCACTCACTGGCTTTTCTAGATATGGTCTGAAGGCTCCTTCCACATGGAGTCTGTGCACAGAGTCGGATTTTGGATAAGCTGGAGCAAAAGCACTTGCAGGTCTTTTTCCTCTTTTGGAGCCTCTGTGGTACCTCCTCAGTGGACTTGGCCTTCCTACCTCTTACCTGTCTCCTTGTCATTCCCAGGTGTTGCAGTAGCACTTTCAAAATGCTGCTTTTCCTCCAGCACAGCATTATGAAATCTCATCTCCTCAGATACTTCTCAGCAGTGGCCAGAAGCTCACTGTTCCCCACCCCCCCAGGAGGGAGAGGAGGCTGAGGGGGGCAGCTGAAGTGCCGTTGGCAGCATCAGTGGGGATTTGGACACTTGGGCTCCCATGTGTGCCGAGCAGCGTTCAGTGATGGTTACGGCTCCTGTGAGGTTTTGCTCACCTGTTGCTGGATAAAATCCTGACACACGCTATAAGTAAGCCCCAAAACACCAGGAAAGTGTCTGGATCATGTGAAGTATCAACTCAGTATCTGCTTCAGTATGCTTGGAGAGGTTGCCTTTCTTTAAGGTGATGGGTGAAGGCATGGAGCTGGTCTCACCTCCCTGGGTTCCTGTGAGCTGGGTGACCTCTCCTTTCTTCCTTCTCTTGCAGAATGAGATCTTTGCATCCCGGCATCAGGACGAAAACAGTGTTGCCTGCATAGAGGAGAAATGCTATGTGCTGACCTTTGCAGAGTACTGCAGGTAGGTGGTGCTCTTAGCTCGCTGCTGTTGCGCAGGCCTGCCTCTGTCTCCAGCTCTTGTCACTCTTCCCAGTGCCAACCATCACCCAGCAGACCTGTCACAGCCCTAGGCACTCAGTCACAGGGAGCTGAAAACAAAGGCGTCAGGAAATCCTGTGGTACCCCGGTGCCATAGTGAGTCGGAACGCCTGCAGCCTACTTCTGTCAATGCTGCTGCTCACAGATCTGGGTGTTGGGCCAGCAGCATCGCTCAGAGCAGCAACCAGAACTCTTCCTGTGAAGCTCTTGCTGTTAGAATTGAAGCTCTGTCAGGAGAAACTTCTGAGTGTATGTATTCAAGACTGCCATCCTTGGCAGGATGAGGTTCCATGGAGACACAAGTCTGTGATGCCATGTGGTGCTTTAAACAGCTGTAGCTTTGCTGGGTGCATCCCGTTGGCATTACAGCCTTACAGCCACAGGGATGTTTAAGCCCCAGTGTGCCATTCCTACTCCTGGTCCCACCTTAGGGCTCTGCTCTTCAAATTTCTAAACCCAAACTGGTTTACAAGCTCTTCATAAGTTGATTATCGCTCTTTCGCTTGAAAATGCTTTTTAAAAAAAAAAAAGCCCCCACAGCTCCCCCACAACCAACCAAAAATCCCTGAGCTTTGGTTCTACACAGCTCGTTTCCTTTCTAACAGCCCTTTCTCTGGAGTAGCTATCAGCAGGAATTTCTGCTGTTGTGGGTAAATTCTCTCTCTGAGAAAGATTCCCTGAAAGCATCCCAGAATCTTCCTTTGCCTAAACAACAGCCTGATGCATGAGCTTTTTCTGGGGCTAATTGACAGAAAGGAGGTAAAAGCAAGGTGAATTAATCAGTCATCTCTTGTACTGTTCATTATCTGTCAATATAAAAGAGATCCCATCTTGCTGCTTCCTGTGGTTCAGGGTGGGATCAAAAGCAACAGCTGCTGCAAGGAGCAAGCTCAATTTCCCTATGTGCTCCTCTCCTTGCCCTTCATTCCTCATCCTTGGGTAGCCATGGCTGTGGCTTCCAGCAAGACAGACAGACAGAGATGGTGGCAGCTGAAAGGAGTTCCTGCTAACTCCTGTAATGTAATTGCTTTGCAGATTTTGTGCCTTGGCAAAGCGTCGAGTTGAAGGGATCCCAGGCAGGAAAACCATGATGGTTCCTCCCTCGGAAGAGTACTCCACACCCCTGCACCGCAAGGTGCCCGAGGACACTGACCCCGAGCTGGTTTTCCTCTGTCGTCACGTCTACGACTTCAGACACGGGCGCATCTTGAAGAACCCTCAGTAGCAGTGTTCTTCGGTCGCACGGTGTGAGGATGAGAGGCACTGGCGAGCCGGCGGCACGCTGACAGCCTGGGACATCTGTGCGCTCTCGACTTCATCTTGTGCTGCTTGCAGACGAGAGCGCCCAGCGCTCTTCCCTCAGACTGAAAAGCAACCGCGGGAGCAGATCCCCATGCAGAAAGGCAGCGGTTGAAAGCACAGCACTTCGTTGAAAGCATAAATGAAAATATATACCTATAAAATAAATATATGTATATAGATATAGGTACTTGCATATGTAAATCTATATCTATATATGTATCTAGAGATGCATATATTGAGAAGGTTTTGCAGGGGATAAAAGCCAGTAAACTGAATCCAGAGCCATCGCTAGTGGGGATGGTGGAAGGTTCCGGAGGGATGCTTTGGTGTGGTGTTTGAGTCAAGCTGTGACAGTCGTTTGGTTTCTGTGCCCTGGCGTGAAGCATGATGACTGAGATGAGATCCTTGGCAGGGCATGGAAGTCTCCTTGGTCCTGCGGGATGGACTGTGAGGATTCCTGGTGGGCGAGAGCTTTTTCAGAGCTCAGCCATTGCTCTGGAAGCTGCCTGGATGCAGAGTGGCCTTGTGTCATTCTCAGATAGGTTTTGTTCTGTCAGGGAAAGAGGTGACCCACATTCTCATCTTTCTCTTCCCCTTGCCTCGCTGTTCTGTGATTCACCACCCAGACCGGGGCTTGGCAGTCCGTTCTGCTGCGGAACAGAGTGGGAGCCAGCAGGATACTGGGCATCAACCCCCAGACACAGCATTATGGAGAGCTCTGCCCTGTAATGTGCAGCGCCAGTGGTGTGTGGGGCAGTGAACCTGGGGGCACACACAGCAAACCAAGCTCTCTCTTCTGAGGATTGTTCTTCCCCTAATGATGTCAGGGGCCGTAGCAGTAGAAGTGGGTTTACTCTTTCTTCCCCTTTTTTCCATGTGATGTCGTTTACAGTCCCTCTTGACCATCTTCAGGGCGAAGAAGCTCAAAGCTGGAGGGTGAACTGGTGAGCCCTTTTCTTGAGTGTGTTTGGCTTTTCTAAAATGCAAAGCCCCCTGCCTGTACGTGACTCTCCTGACCCTGAGCATACTGTGAAGCCATCAGCAGCACCATCAGTGCTGCCTTGCAGCCCTCCTCCCCCTCCAGACTCATCCTGGCATCCGAGTGAGCTCACCAAAGTGGCTTTGTGGCTCCTGAAAGGATCTGAGCCTGGTAAAGGTTTGCATCAGCAAACGCAACCCGAGCCCCACAGCTATTGCCTCTTGCCTTACGTGTATAGATCCTAGATAGACAGTAGTTTATCTTAATGCAAACTGTTTGAGTTCATTCTAAAGCAAACCAAAGGACAGTGTAACAGTCCATCGAGCTGCTCACACCAAGCTGGGAGCCCATTTTGAGATTGCACTACCATAAGGAAGGAGAACCCTGATCATCTCAGCCACCTGCTGAAACTGGGCAGCTGCATCTTCCTGCTCTGTCAGGGCTTCTGGACTGGTGTGGATGGTGGAAGTGTACATCATGCTCTGATGTTGTTCTGTCAGTGGAAGCAGCACAACCCACGCTCCCCACGAATGCTGTCACAGTGGGAACAGAGAGCTTGATGGCTTGTTCTGACAGCTGCACACCTGCCTGGCCTGGAGAGGAAACTGCACAACATCGACTCCCATTACGTGGAAGTAGTCTAACGTGGGAGTTCTCCAGAGATTTGCTCTACATACCAAAGAGGGGAACATGTCTAGAAGACAATGACTTGAGAGGAGGTGAGCAAGGCACACGTCTCCCTGCTGTCCGTGGATGGTTCCCACTTGGTGTTGCGGAGGATGCTGGAAAAGTCCCATCTGTTCTTGCCTGCGTAGCCTGGGGAAAATGCCAAGCTCCAGGAGCTGTCATCCTAGTGTGCAATCAAGAATTTGTGAGTGAAGCATCTCATCTCCTTTAACCATGAGATTCTGTTAGTGTCAAAGGGATTCACAGATTTCTCCTTACCAGTTAACTTGGGTGCTAGCGGTCTCTTGGAAGGATGTGGTTGGGGGTTGCTGATCCAGTGGTGCTCTGTCTGGATGGGAGTCGGGAGTGATTCCAGGGTGTTTGGGTGACAGTGCTACGGGGATGCAAGGAGGTGCTGGAGAAAGAGGCCATTGGTGAGCAGCTCCCCTCAGCAGGGAGGGAGGATGCTGGAGAAGCAGAGCTGCTCCTGCCCGGTGTGAAAGCGGGGCCTGGTGGCTGCCCAGTGCCGGAGGGAAGGGGGCAGCTACCCCCTGCCCAGGGCTATAGTGTGGCAGGAAGCCCTCAACGCAGGCACATGGCTCAGCAGGGACTCCTGACACCCTGCCTGCAGCGGGCAAGCTGCCTGCAACCACCTTCCACAAGCAAAAACATCACCAGGATGCTTCAACCCCACCAGCCAAACCCCCAGGACTGCTGCAGGCAGGGGAAGGTTTGAAACCCAGCCCTGGAAACCACAGTAACTCAATAAAACTTCTGACCCCTCTCCCCCCTGCGTCCGCCTCCCTCCCGGCTCCCCTCCAGGTAGAAAAGAAATTGTACTTGCCCTGGATCTGGGATGGGCTTTGGCTCATGTCTGCAGAGGACAAATCCTGACTCTTCTTGTGTTCAAATCTGCTTCAGGCCAAGAACATCGTTTGAGATTCATGTGGTTGCTTATGCTGTTGTGCAGACAGCATGTAAATGAAATGTCTTATCCATAATGAAAATATTTCATGCTTTTCTAATCTATTAGATATGGAAATATTTTTTGAAACTGAAAATGCAGTCAGTAGAATTTAAATTGAAACGTAATACATGTAAAATATATTTTAGTTGATAATTTTGTAAAATGCACTTTTTTGTGTCTCTTCCCTGGTTTCCCAGATCTGTATTTCGGTGTTTACAGATGGAATGAGAACATTCCCTATACCCTCCTTCTGTGAGAAAGATATATTAGAAGTAATTCTTAAAAAATAAATTTGAAAAATGTTATTGATTTAGAAAACAAATCAGTGCTGCCCTGTTCTTCCCTTCCTTGTCCCAGCCTTCCACGTGGGCCTGCGGGGGTGTGAGAGCTTAAGTGCTCAGGAGGTGCCAGTGTGGGAGCAGGGTGAGCGATCGGGATGTGAAAATGGAGCAAGGAGAAGGACAGTTGGATGAGGACTGACTTTTTGGTTTGGTTTTTTAGTTCCCAACCTGCTCTTGAGGTGCTGCTGTAGAAATATTTCAGTCTGTCTTGCAGGCAGGGAAGGTAGTATTGGCAAAGCTCTGCTCTGCTCGGCTTGGTGTGTCCTGTCTGCCTGTGCTTTGGGAGCCTTGGAAGCGTTTGGAAATGTTGCTTTTGGAAAAAGCACCTTGCTTGGAGTGCTGTCTGGAAGCCAGCTGGCAGCTTGGCATCACCGGCAGCTCTGAGGATGGGGGCCGGTGGCTGTGTGCTCTACAGGGGTGTCCCAGAAAGGCTCGTAAGTGGAAGCGAGAGCAGAGAGTAAAACGACCTAATTGTAACAGCACAGCAGAGCCAGCAACTCTGAGGAATGGGATCTGGCTGCCCATGGAAGTGTCTGGATTTAAACATGGCTGTGAGGTTGATAGGTGCTGTGCCACACTCTTGGAGTGAGTGGCAGGTCTTGGGGTGCAAGGCCAAAGCTGGGCGGGAGGCATGTGAAAGGATTACAAGTGCTCTTGCACACCACACTCAGTGAGAATTGCTCATGTGATGTGTGGGTGGGGGCAGAGCCCTTTCCCATGGAGCCCCTCACAGCTCCATGCTGAGGGAAAGACTTTCCTAAGGTTTCTGTAGTGGTGCTGAGAGGTGGTCGGGAATTCACCACCCGTGAGGGAGTGTCACCTTCCTGTAACAAACAAGTCCTGTAAAGCTCCTGTGTGTCAGCACCAGCCAGTGCAGCCTTACTCCCTTGGCTGAAGTTTTGGCTGCCTGGTCTGGTTTTGGCAGCACTAACTGACCACCTAATGATTTCTAGGTGCTTTCCAGTTCCAGGGAAAGGCTTCTCTTGGGCTGTCATGACTTTCACTCCCTGCTCAGGTGATGTTTGTCCTCCTGGGACTGTGGCCCCTCTTCTCCTGGTGTTGCCTCTGCTCGTGCTGGGCACAGGCAGGGAAGGGTCCCACTGCAGGCTGCTCTCTGTGGCTTCAGGGAATTCTGGCCCCCAAACCATGGTGACCTTGGTATGGACTGTGCCTGGGTGTGGGGAGGTGATGTGGTTTTGTTCTGGGCTAGGTGCTGGCCCTGGGAATGGGAGAATTCTGTAAGCAATGCTGTGTGTTAACTGGAGCGGGGCCCTTGCACGCCTGGGGAGGGAGAGGATGAGTTCTGGGAGCAAAAAGAGCAGGAAGAAAAAGCGATATGTGTTGCTGACGCTGAATTAGCTGCTAATTATAGAGGGGAGCCAGTGGCAGACATGGTTTGTGGGAAGGATGCAGAGGCCTGGGTACTGCAACCACATCTTCTGTGCACACCTTGGAGCCCAGACTGGCTGTCATCCCCCTGAGCTGGGGAGTGACATGGTGGCAGATCTGGCCTTGGCAGCATCTATCGCACCCACATGGTCTTGAACAGGAGATTGAGTCTGTCCCAGTAGGGGAGTGGGCAGCACTGCTCCGAGCCCCTTTAATCGCTGTCCCCTCACAGCCCTGCTTCTAACGTCCTGCTCGGACTTCTTCAGGGGATACAGGCTCACGCCAGAGGATCCCGGCCTCTTGTTTTCTGCACATATCGCATGTCATGAGAGTCTGAATATGAGTCAGCAGTGAGACTGACCATGATCCAGCAGTGTGCCTGGGTGGCCAGGAAGGCCAATGGCATCCTGGCTTGTATTAGGAATAGTGTGGCCGGTAGGTCTGGGGAGGTGATTGTGCCCCTGTACTCGGCATTAGTGAGGCCACACCTTGAGTGTGCTGGGTTCAGTTCTGGACTCCTCACTCCAAGAAAGACATGGAAGTCCTGGGGCGTGTCCAGAGAAGGGCAGCCAGGCTGGGGAAGGGGCTGGAGGGCAAATCCTATGAGGAGCGGCTGAGGGAGCTGGGGGTGTTCAGCCTGGAGAAGAGGAGGCTGAGGGGAGACCTTCTCACTGCCTACACTGACCTGACAGGAGGGTGCAGAGAGGTGGGCAATGGTCTCCTCATCCAGGTGACAGGAGATAGGACAAGGGGAAATGGCCTCAAGCTGTGCCAGGGCAGGGTCAGATCAGATGTTAGGGAAAAGTTCTTCCCTGAAAGAGTTGTGGGGATGTGGCACAGGCTGCCCAGGGAGAGGGCTGAGTCCCTGCCCCTGGGTGTGTTTAACAGATGGGTAGATGAGGTGCTCAGGGGTATGGATTAGCATAGGACAGGAATGGTTGGACTTGATGATCTTAAAGGTCTTTTCCAACCTTGTGACTCTGTAGCAAGGAGCCTTGTGACAGCGCAGCTCCTCAAAGGGACTTGCAGGCAGGTTAGGCACCAACCTGGAGAAGCAGTTGAAAACATGAGAATTCAGGCTGAGAAAGGAAACTGTCTTGATAACAAAGTATATCAAGCAGTGAATTATTTTCCCAAAGCGAGTAAGGAGCTCATCCTGTGATGTTTAGATTTGCAATCCGGTGCAGGGCCAGCCCGTGCTTTGCCATGCAGGAACAGGCTCTTGTAGAGGTCAGTTAAAACCAAGAAATAACTTTTCTGTCCTGGCTCTTCCCACACAGTGAGGTGTCATCAAAAGGATAATCTGCAGCGGATTGAGACATTGGGATTAATGTCAAACAAAACTGGATTTACTGTTGAAATCCGCTGAGTTGTATCCAGCTCCTGTATCTGGCATTCACCAAACTCCTACCCTCGTACCGTGTCTGGTGTTGCCAGGGACATTCTGCCATGCTGATGGAGTCCCACTGGCCACAGGGTCATCCTCAGAGGCAATGCCATGTGCCAGTGGAGGTGGCCTCACCCAGCTTGGGGTGCTGGGAAAGAGCACTTGGGGCTGCGGATACCCGCAAGCCTTCGGGTAAGGTTTGGGTTCTGGGATAAAGGTGGGATGGGAGGGAGATGCTGTAAAGCTCACTGTGAGCTTTGGGAATTCTGTCCTTTGAGAAGTGAGGACAGTTCGACCGATTTTCTGCTGTGGTTTCC